>PVKA01014778.1:0-42375 GCA_004027165.1 Ctenomys sociabilis | reverse complement strand
ATCCAAAACGAATTCTTTGAAAAAAAAAAAAAGAATTCTTTGAAATCATAGCATCTGAAATACAGAAACAAGTCCAGAAATATTCAGAGGAAACCCAACTTGGAAGAAACACTGCAGAAAAAGAATTAATAATTACCTCTAAAGAAGACATGGATAAAAAATTTCAGGAGATTAGAAATATGATGGATTCCTTGAATGACCAATACAGTAAAGAAGTAGAACACATGAAACACAGTCAAAGAGATATAGATGAATTAAAAATATCAATCACGAGTCTACAAAACCGATGGAGTGAAAGCGAAGACAGAATTTCAGATCTTGAAGATGCCTGAGCAGCTAGTGAAAAGGTGAGAAAGGATCTCTTAAAAACAACGAGAATTCAGGAAAAAATAATCCATCACCTGCAAGATGATGCTAGGATGAACAATATTTGCATGGGAAGCACTTGAAAGAATCAACAACTGGGATCAACTCTTCTTACAGAGCTTCTGCATGTCAAAAGAAATTGTCAGCAGAGTGAAAAGACAACCCACAATTTTTTTTTATACAACCCACAAATTTTGAAAAAATCCTAACTCATACAATCAGACAGAGGACTACTGTCTAGAATATATAAAGAACTAAGATATAACAGGGCCCTCAAATTTAAAGACCCAATTCAGAAATGGGCATCTGAGATCAATATACACTTCTCAGAGGACGACATTGAAGAAGCGAATAAATATATGAAAAAATGCTCCACATCGGTAGTCATCTGTGAAATGCAAATAAAAACAGCACTGAGATACCATTTCACTCCAGAAAGAATGGCTATCATTAGAAAATCAACCAACAACAAATGTTGGAGAGGTTGTTGGGAAAAGGGAACAGTTCTCCACTGCTGGTGGGAATGTAGACTGGTACAACTATTGTGGAGGTCAGTGTGGAGACTCTTCGAAAGAGTAAGACTAGAAATCCCATTCAAGCCCGCTATCCCCCTACTGGAACTAAAAACATTGTATCATAGTGATATATGTGTACCTATGTTTATAGCAGCGCAATGTGTGATAGCAAAATCTTGGAAACAACCAAGATGTCCATCACATGAGGAATGGTTGAAAAAGATGTGGTATTTCTATATCATGGAGTATTACTCAGCTATTAAGAATGATAAGCTTGAAGCATTTATGCTGAAGTGGATGCCACTTGAAGATAGGCTCATAAGTGAAATAAACCAGACACACATGTGTAAATATCGTATAGTCTCCCTAGTATAAGAAGAGAAAAGCAGAAATAGAAAAGAAAACGTACAACAACAAGTAAAATCAATTGATTCAGATAAGGCAAAGTGAATGGCATATGCTGCAGGATACTAATCAGCTTTTCTTCTGGATGGTTAACAACCTAAGATCCCAAGTCAGAGTTGGAGAAATAGAAGAGCCACAAGGCCAGCCAACATTTTAGCCCTAGCCTTTCAAGGTCAGTGAAGACTCAGGACATAGGAGAATTTCTACTGCAACATCATGAAACTCAGTTGAGCTCCAAATTTTCTGAACAAGGTGATTATGGAGCATCAGAGGAAAGAGATCAAAGTTCTGTAGTGTGCCTGGGGAGAGTCCCATGGAGAGAAGACTTTCTCTCAGGCTCTCACAGAGATCAAACTGGTCAAGCATTGGCTGTGACTCATCCACATGGATGACACAGACAAAGAATCTACAGAATAAGGTACAGGACTACAAGATAAACCCTGAGGGGACTTCACTGACCTCATAAGAAACATAAAGTACATGTGTTGGTATATAAGTTTGGATCTACCTAGGTCTTAACCATCCAGCAGAAAAGTATAAAACTGAAGTATACATCGCGGGGCCATAATAATAAGTTGAGCTGTAAATGGCTATGGTCGACAACTTCTTCGGATAAGTCACCACTGTTGTGGAATGCTGGAATGTGTAGGACTGTGTTGTCGAGTTTAAGCACCTAAGTTAGTTGAATGACAATGGAGTGCCCATCTTTGGCAGGTGTAGACAAAGGAAAGGGTATAGAAAGGAAGAATCATGATGTGTGTGTATGGACAATACAGTTGGGATAAATAACGCTGTGCTTCTACATAATTCTATGAGAGGCAAGATTTGCACTAATGGTGGTTGGACTGGATATTATGCCAGCTTCTAGTACTATGGACAACCACTAGGAAAATATCAAGGTAGGAAGTATTAATTATTGAATCTTTGATGTAATTTAGGTATAAAAAATTAGATACGGGAACAGCTACAGTCTCTTAATTTACTGATAAGAGACATACGGTGTAATAATGTCTGTAAGTATAATATCATGTATGCACCTTCTATGATACCAAAATATTATGAAAACAGTTTGCAATGTATTAATTTATCAAATCCATCTTGTCAAGGTATCTTAAAACTATCTCATTGATAATTGTACTTCAATAAAACAAAAATTAAAAATAATAGTCACTACTTTTATATAGTTATCAACATACCTGCCAAGTTCAGGCCAGCAATCCCTGATGGAGATGAATGAGGACACAAGAAACATAGAGTGTCTTTGCCAGGGGATCTGGGGGCTTCACTGGAATGGAGTAAAGGTGTAAACTGATTTAGATTCTGAGACTCATTGAGTAACAACAAAGGCATAGAGTTCTGCTGAGCGCAGATGTTTGTTTTAGGCAGCAAGGCAGACAAGCAAGGTTTCGTGTCAGTTCAACTTAATAATTAACTTTTCTCTGATAGTCCCCTAGAGAGCTCCCTTGTTTTCTGTCTTTACAGGAATGGGCAAAGCATCTCATCTTTAAGATATTTTGGCTCCTTAGGTTTAGTCTTCCACAATCTCAGTCAATCTGAGCTGATGTTGACCACTGGGTGTCACAAGGAATTCCACAGATACTTCCTTTCTGTCTTTTAAGTATGGTTTTCTGTGGTTCTTTGAATTCATTTTTAGTGGCTATTTTAAGATATTATCTGTTAAATATGACATCCTGGCCATCTCCTTGGCAATTTCTCATACTTCTTTTTAATTCCTGTGCATGAATCACATGTTCTTATTTCCTTGTATATCTCATAATTTTTGAATACTGTGTTTTCTTTCATGATCTTTTTGTTCAGCTGTCTGCTTGTGTTGGTGTCAGTCTGTACTGGTTGATTCTGCTAATTGCTAGTTGATTTGCTCTATTGTTTTTTTTTTTTATTTTTTTATTTTTTTTTTATTTTTTGTCTTTTTGAGACAGGGTCTCACTGTGCAGTTCAGGCTGGCCTTAAGCTCACTTTGTAGCTCAGGCTGGTCTCGAACTCACAACAATCCTCCTGCCTCAGCCTCCCGAGTGCTGGGATTACAGGCATGCGCCACCAAGCTCTATTGTTTTTGACAGTGCCCTGGGGCATAAATTACTCTACATGTGATCCATTAAATTTGACCCTTCCCAGGAATAGTTTTGAAGCTAATTTCCGAAGTTCATTCTGACCCCAGGAAGATTTTTACTAGCTGTCTCTTTACTTGATTCTTTCTAGAAACTCGTTGGCTAAGAATTTACCTATTTTTAATGCTTTACACCAACAACATTGTTTTTGAAATTATCCTCAGGCTTGAACTTACCACACTCTCCTCCATATAAAGTTAGTGTTATTGGATTCTTTGAAGCTATCTGTTCTTATGACCAGTCTTCTCCCTGTATAAATCCTTGTACTATTGCTCTGGAGTGTGGAATAGGGACACTGTACTATGCGCTGAGTACTGGGCCAGAGAACTAGACTGTGTTGTTATTAGCTTCCTTATACCACTGTGGAATTTTCCCTGTATGAGTACATCTGAGCAGACAATATTAAGGTCTCAGCATTTTGACCTGCTATTGTTGAGACATTTTACTCACTAAAAGTGGTGACTGGGCTGAAGAAGAGATTCCTGGGTCTTTTGGCTACACTCATTGAAATTTAAACTTTTTATAAAATAAAACTTGTGTAATGTATGAGAAGTATCAAAGTTGGTGGCCTTCCCTTTGTATGAAAATAGCCAATACAGCCAGGAAGATGGCTCAGTGGAATAATCATTTCCCTGGCAAATGCAAGGGTGTGAATTCAATCCCTGGTTCTGCAAAAAAAGAAAGAAAACAGCTGAAACTTGATTTCAAGGCAGTTAAGAAGCAACGTCTTCTTGATCAAACAGGCCAAACTGTAGCTTTAACTGCACTGACTTTGACAGGAGAGGGAGGAAACTGACTATGACTCAATCACCACAAACTCTCACTATGCTTACTAAAATTTATATTTTCTTAAACACTGCTTGTTTTGCTTTGAACTATTAGTGAAGTTTCCAGAAGCCTTAAGTGGCTATTTTTATCTCACTTTTTATTTTTCATCTTTTGAGACTATTCATACTGGCGTTGAACTCACTATGTGGTCCAAGCTTGGCTCAAACTCATAGGAATCCTTTTGCCTTGCTTTCTTGAGTGAGGGGAATACATCTGTGTAAGTGGTTGGTTTAAAACTTATTTTTATCAATCGTGATTTTTTTCCTAGAGAAATGGTCTGTAGAGTTCCCTGACATATTTTCAGAAGTCAAAACTTTTGTATATATAGAATGAACACTAATGAACATCTTTGAGGGCAATCAAATTCAATAAGAAATCAACAAAGGGAAAGGGAAAAAGTTACTGAATGAATGAATTTAGGTTACACAGAGTGACAATTTACAATGGTTTGACCTGCAATTCTTTATCAGAATGATAAAAAATGATATTCAGTAAAAAAATGTTCTTCAGGTTATGAATTTTATACTTTTCTTGTGCTAGAATATGTGGTATAATAATGATCTTTAAATGCAGAGGAGAAGCAGAAAGCCACAGTGTCCAGTTCATCATGTGATTACAGAGGAAAATAATTGATGCCTAGCAGAGTAACGAGTTGCTAAGGTAAGATGTTTGGTAAGTTAGACATATTCAATACATTTTCACTTTACAATATTTTTGATTTTTGATGGATTTAATCAGGATTTAATTGCATTGTAAATCAAAAAAGCATCTGTATTTGCAACAGCTGTTCATCTTGAGAAAAAATGTGTTTGGAATAATTAAACCTCCTTGAGGAAAAAAATAAAATGGGATTTTTTCTCATACTCCATCTAGAATAAATTGTGAATATGTAAATCCAAACCCTGACATAGAATTAATAAAAGAATTGTTCATAATCATGGAATAGAAAAGGACTTTTACATGTGCCTAAAATAAACTCACATCAGTAGCTTAAAATCAAAAGATGGAAAAAGGTATATCATGGCAGCACCAATCAAGGGAAAATATAAGTTGTTGTATTAATCAGGCAAGTTACACTTTTGAGTAAAGATACTTGTGAGGAATAAAGTAATGTTGCATAATAATGTTCTAGTTTGTCAGAAGAAAACATTCCTACAAGTACATATAACTAATCAAAAAACTTCGAAAATGTGAAGCCCCCAACAAAGGATGGTAAGAATGAATAGATCCATGATTCCAGTAGGGAACATCAGCATAATTCTCTCAGTAATTAATAGAATATTTTATATAGCAAATCAAGGACACTAAATAACTGGCCAATAATATTACCAAATTCTCTAGCTGATATTTACAGAACACTAGCCCAATAGTAGAATATTTATTAACATTCTTTCCAAGTACAATGGAATATTTGACAAATTGGTCATATCTTAAATCACAAAATGTCTTAACAAATGTGAAAGAACTAAAATCATTCTCTAATCAGAATGGAATTAAACAGGAAGCAATAGTAGAAATAACTCAATAAACTAAATGATAATTCTTTAGGCCAAAGGGAAAGTACAAAGACAAGTTATAAAGTGTTTTGAACTAAACTGAAATGATACCACAAAATATCAAAATTAGAGGGATGTAGTCAGAACAGTGCTTAGAGATATATATAACAGGAATTCTTTGCAGTACAAAAGAAGAAAATTTTCAATTAATAGTGTAAATGTCCAGCTTCAGAAACTAGAAAAACAAAAGTAAACCAAAGCAAGCAGAAAGGGAAAACATACAAATAGAAATAAACAAAACTTAAAATATGGGAAAAAAATATAAAAAACCAAAGCAGATATTAGTACAGGTCAGTATAATTTATGAATCACTAGAACAAGTGAAAAGGAGAGAATATACAGTTTACTTAATCAAGTATAAAATGGATGATAATATTACAGAGTTTACAAAAATAACAGCCATTCAAGGATAATTCAAATAACTTGGTGTACATGTATTCAACAACTCATATCAAATGAAGCAATTCCCCAAAAAGAACAGATAAAAAGAAACACCTATAATGAAATAGATAACGTGAAGAGTAGTATAACTGTTATAAACATAGTTACATCATTGTTAAATGTTTCAGAAAACTGTAAGTGCTTTTACTGGTAACTTTGATTAAATATCTAAAGGAGAATACTGGACTCCTACATAATCACTCTCAAAAAACTGTTGAGGGGCCAGGGAGATGGCTCAGTAGAATAAGCGCTTCTCTGGCAAGTGCAAGAGTCTGAGTTCAATCCCTGGTTCCACCAAAAAAAAATTGAAAGAATAATTCTTAACTCATAAGAAACCAACCTGATATAAAAACAAGACAAATAAAATACCATAAACCTATTGACCAATAATTTATGAATATAGACAAAAAATCCTGAACAAGATAACAGGAAATATAACCTCAGTATAAATAAAAAGCATAATGCAACATTATTATGTGGAGACTATGTGGTTCAATGATAAAAAAGATGCAATCTACCATAATAGTCTACTGAAGAAAAGTGACTTTTTTCATATCAATTGGTACAGAAAGGCACTTGAAAATACTTGATACGCATTTGTGATTAAAAAAAATTCTGAAGACTAGAACTGGAAGGAATTTTCAGCAAGCTAATAAAGAGGCTTCTACCCAAAACCCACAGTGACCAACATAATTAATGGTGAAAATCTGCATGTTTTCTCTGAAATTTGCAGAACAAGGCAAAGATATTTTTTTTCACCATGCCTACCCAACATTGTAGTGAATGTCTTAAACAGTGCAGTTTAGGGGCCAGTGCTGCAATACAGTGGTACAAAATGTACTTAGTATTTATGAGGTCTTCAGATCAATCCCCAGCATAAAACAAAAACAAAATTAAATATGCAACTGTACTTTAATAATGAAATTTTAAAAATTTGCGATAGCTTCAAACATGAAACTGAGAGACTATGATTAAAAATATAGGTATACATTTAACAAACGTATATAATCTACATTTGAAAACTAAGCAGAATAAAAAAAGAATTCTTAAAAAGATATAAAGAAGCCAACAATGCTACAACTATAATTCCATCTGCTACAGAGCTAAGGTAGAAAATCACTTGAGCATAAGAGTTTGAGGTCATCGTAGGTAACATAGAGAGACTCCATCTCAAAAGAGAAACAAAAAGATAAAAACAAATTGAGAGCTATAGAATGTTATAGATATATGGAACTTACATAATAAGGTAAGTTATTCCTTAACTTACCTTTAAGGATAAAGTTAACCTATGGATTTTTCACAATTTCAACTAAAATCATGAGAGATTTTTATAGTTATACAAATGCTGATTCCACAATTTATATGGAAAAACAAAGACATTATATTGTGATAGACTTTCCTTTATAGGTGATTTGTTTCTTTTCGCTAATAGCTTTAATCTTTTATTCTTGTGTTGAATTTCTGGAATCTTGACTCTGATATGCCTTGCTGTAGACTTTTTTATTATAGCTAGAGTTCTGTATACTCCACTTAACTTTTTATCGAATTCCTTTTCTCTGCTAGGAAAATTTTCAGCCATGATGTCCATGAACAGATTTTGTAAATCATTTGTGCTATCTTCTGCTTTTTCATGGACTCCAATCAATCTTTTTAAAATATTAATTTATGCAAAAAGTAAAGCAAAATTTGATAATAAAATAATAACATAACAAGAGTTAATACATTCTATATTGTTATCTTTAATTATTCAGAATGCAAGATATGAGTATAAAAATTATCCAGTTGATATTACTACAAACTTTCCCTTTCTTTTTTTGTATTTTTATTTTTTATTCTTTTGATACAGGGTCTTGCTACACAGTTCAGAATCATAGTGATCCTCCTGTCTCAGCCTCCCAAACAATGGGTTTATAGTTAGTACTGGGATTATAGGCATGCACCACCACACCCAGTTTTGGGACCAGCCTAGTGCACCTGGGGACCTGGGGCCAACAAGGCATGCTGTACTGGTGATTGAACTCAGGACCTTACACTTGTCAGGCAGGTGCTTAGACCATTGAGCTATGTCTGCAGCCCCAACTTTCCATTTCAACGAATTATGAAACACATTAGTAGTATATTTTGCGTTTTTTCCTTTTCTCTCCTTTCTCCTTTTCTCTTAGTTCCTTATCCAAACAATATTCTGTTATTTTTCTTTGCATCATCCAACTATTGCTAAATTGATTTCTCATGGTCTCTTGCTATTTTATTTATTTATTTATTTATTGTTTATTTTTATTTTTAGGCCATCTCAGCCAGCCCTGAGGGCAGGGCTGGTGCAGCATATGGTACCAGGGATTGAACTGTGGTCCCTTGCTCCTGCTTAAGCTTGCCTAAGCTGGTGCTTTAGACCCATGAGCTATGTCACCAATCCCTCCTTGCTATTTTTAAAGATACTCTCTCTTATGATCACGAACCATAAGCCTATCTGAGATTCTGTCCTCATATTGGCTTATTCTGCTACAAACTCTTTCAATGGAAGTTTTAGTCATCTCAATATCTGCTTGAGCTTGTTTTATGGATTTCATTTCTTTCTAATGTGGGGCATTCATGACTTCCATCATTTCTCTAAGCTCCTCTATTTTTTTTTTTTTCTGTATCTGCTCTGGAGTCACTACGTATGGTTTTCATTGTTGACACCGTCTCTGTAGTTAGTTGTTAACTATTTCTGATTTGGTTTTTTTGTAGAGCCTCACTTAATTGCTTGTAACAACTTCAGAGATGCCAGGTGGGTGGCTTTCAGGTTGTCCCACCTCATTGTCCCTGGGTTTGCCTTTGGTGAACTAGATGTCTTGGGTTGCATCTTGTTTAAGTGTCTTCTGATTTTCTATTTGTTTCTAGTTTAACTCCTGCGTTGATGCTTGTAAATTGCCTATGGTGTGTTGCTTTATTGCTAATATTTACAATCCTTAGAAAATGTCTACTTCTTTGAGTTATCTTCCAAGTGTACCTGCGTTTTGGGGTTCGAGTCTGCTGCAAGGCCCTCCCTCTTCAGATTGCTGGAGGTGAGAAGTTGCTGCCTGATTTGCCCAGCCCCTTGTTCTTTGGCACTGTCCCTCAGTATGTTCTATGATCCCTAGTCAATCTGAGTCTTAGTGTACCAAGAACGGTTGGTTAGAACAATTATGTCACTTTTGCTGAAGTGGTGCAATCAGCAATAGCAATGGCATCCAACACAGTATAGGAAATGATAAACTGAGATTTTCCACCTTTAACTGTATGAGCTAGATCTGTGACTATATAACAAAATCTAAAACAAATCAGAAAATGGTATGCAGCAAGTAAGCCCTCAATATGTCAATTTTACCCTTAGAGGAGAAAATGTGAAAGGAGATTGAAAAGAAATCGAGAAGTAGAAGAAGAGGAAGAGATTAGAGGCAAGGCTGGAGGATAAAGAGGGATCAGGCAAACTTTTGTAAACCATGTGCCTACAGGTTTGAACCGCTCTGCCCAGGCAGCGAGTCCTGACTCAAGGAGAAGGTGCCACCCACTAGCTCCTGACTCTACGTTGAGGTTTTTCACTTTGCTCTTCCTATGTGCTTCAGTTCCTACCCAGATCCTTCCTGTGTCAAAGGGACCCACTTTTTCCTTCCTTCTCTCCTTTATGTGGCTAAATACCAGTATCTGGTGAACAAATCTCAGAGAGGCTCTTCCACTGCATATCACCCTACCATTTCCTGGAAGTCCACAAAGGCATCAAAATAGTTGAAACAATTTTTGAAAGGAAGAATTAATATGAATATATTATATTACTTGAAATTAAGATTTACTTAAAACTACCCTTTTGGGCTGAGGAGATAGTTCAGCAGACTAAGTGCCTGCCTAGACAAGTGTAAGGACCCTGGTTTGATCCCTGACACAACATGCCATGCAGGCCCCACCCCAGGCATGCTGAGCTGGCCACTGACATGTTGGTGCACATCATAATCCCAGTGATGGGGAGGCTGAAACAGGAGGATCACTAAAAGTCTGAGCTGCATAGTGAGACTCTGTTCCAAATACATTTAAAAATTACCATTGTCAAGATAGTGTAGTATTGGTTTAGGGATGTTTACAGAAGTTCATGCTCAGAAATAGACCCCCAAAATTATGGTGAACTGATTTGTGTGTGTGTGTGTGTGTGTGCATACACATACATTATTGCTTTAAGGTTCTAATCCAGGTAACTAAGGATGCCAGATAGGTTCTATACCACTGAGGTCCCCCTGCTCCAACCACCAGCTCCAGTGAGTTGATTTTATAAAAGTGAAAGCCCAGTGGAGAAATAATAGCCTTTCACCAAACGATATGTATACTAAAATCACAAGTAAATCTTTTTTACCTTTTAGAATGGTAACAAAAAATATGAAGATTATCAAGTGCTGGCCAGGATATAAAAAAACTGGATCTCATATGTTGCTGGTGGTAAAGAAAAGTGGTACATCCAGTTTTGAAAAAATATTTTGGCAGATTTTCTATAAAGTTAAATATTCATATGCCATATGTTTTTTCATTAATTAAGTTTTATGCCATTTATTTTCACTAGCAATCCAAATAGTAGACATTTCTTTTGAGAAACTAAAATTTATATTCGTGCAAAAACACACATCTGAATGTTATAGCTACTTTATTTCAAAATCTGGAAACCATACAAATGTCTTTAAATGGGCGAATGAATAATTAATTTATAGTGCATCCATATCATTAAATACTATTCAGAAATCAAAAACTATTAAGTGGTTGAAATATGCAACAATTTGAATGAATCCCAAAAGCATTCCAAGTAAAAAAGCCTATTGCTGAAGGTCATTTATTATATGCTTCCATTTATATAATATTTTAGAAAAGAGAAAACTATGTTGACATAGAATAGAGTGATCTTTACCAGTCTTTATGGATAGGAAGTATTATATTCCTGAAGCACTGTTCTGGATAGCAGTGTGGTTACATGAATCTATTCCTGTGTTAATGTTCATAGAATTACATATACCAAAAAATTTACTGTAAGTTAATTTAAAGGAATGAGGAATCTCTTTATGTATCAACATGAAATAAATGCCTACTGCAAAACAGTAAATAAAATATGCAATTATATCATATTTGACTAATATTTAATATATCTGTTATTTTACATACATAATATCCTTGAGGAATACATTTTCATTAAGTTTACTGGTACATTTTAGACATTCATAATGATCAGACTCACCATAGAGAATTAGTACCCACATAAGATATATCTTTATTTCTTTATTATTTTACCCAATCCGCTCTTCTGTCTTTAATCCCTATTACCTTTTCTATTTATAAAGTTATTGTTTCCAATTTTATCCTTTTTACTTAATCATTGTTTTCCTTTCTCCTTCCTATTTTTCTACTTTCTTCCACCAGAGTTCTTCTTTCCTTTTCAACAATTTCTTCCCATTTCACAATATCTATTGTACATTTTGGTCCTTATTTACTATTTCAGTTGCTCACAACAGGGAGACAATGAAATGTTTACACATGTGTGTCCTATTTATTTCACTTAAGAGTATGGTCTCGAGTTCCATCCATTTACCTAGAAATTTCACAAATATGTCTTTCTATAAGGTGGAGTAGTGTTCCATTATATATAGAAAACCCACATCTTCTCTATCCATTCTTTGATTCATGGGAATTAGGATTGTTTCCAAGACTTAGCTGTTACAAACTGTGAGGCTGTAAACAAGGTGTGCACATATTGTTGTGATATGATGTTGTTAATTCTTCCAGGAAGATATCCAGAAGGGGAAAGCCTGGGTTAAATGGAACCTCTAGTTCTAGTTTTCTGAGGAGTTTCCATACTGGTTTGCACAGTGTTTGCACAAGAGTAAAATTTTAAAAAGTGAAGGTTGTCCGTAAGAGGAAATGACATGGCTGGAATCCAGGTATAAGGTGGGAGAGCTTTATATTTTATTTTCCCTCCTTTGTTGATAATTCTTTTAAAATTTTTCTTTGTTTTTCATTATAATATATAATAGATACAACATAATAGAAGCAAAAATTTTAAATGAAAATAACAGTATTCCCAGTCCCGCATACCATGTTGGTCCTGTCCCCAAGGCATGCTGAGCAAGCCACTGAGTCCAGGTGTGGCGGCACACACCTGTCATCCCAGCACTGAGGAGGATGAAATCAGAAAGATCACTAAGAGTCCAAGTTTCGTAGTAAGACCCTGTACCAAATACATACAAAATAATAATAACGATGATGACAGTATATTGAACACTCCTGAACCATCTCTCAACCCAAGACTATGATAATTATTAACAAATTTGTATAAGTTATGAGATCTGCCCTACTTCTCAACTAGCCCAGATGGTAACAGTATCAAAAAGTCCACATCTTTCTGTTTACATAGATATGTTTTTTTAATGATAAGCTTTTTTAAATCTTACTATATTTTCTTTCTGATTTGAATTTGTGCATTTTTTAAATTCTGCTTACTAATACTGAGCTTCTGTCATTACAATAGTTATTCTTTTTTTGTACTACTAATTTTCTTAGTCAATTGAAAGAAACAATTGGGGCTTATATTGTTTCTTATTTCAATTTTATTTTAGTGTTTATTCTTGAAAGTTTATATTTGTTGTTTAGGTTGGCAGTGTCTAAACTTCAAAAACATAGTAATACCACTCTCAAGCAATTTAATTCTTTTGGGTTTATTTTTTGTGCTGAGAATCAAAATCAGGGCCTTGCACTTGCCAGGCAGGCATCAAGCAGTTTAATTCTGATTTCCATCTCTTCCTGAGTTATGCAGTGATTTTCTCCATAATGATCTTTTTCTTTAACTCCACAATTCAGCCCTCATTATGGTGATTCTTTTTTTTTTTTTTTTTTTTTTTTTGAGCCTTTTTCTTTCTTTCTTAGATGAAGTACTTCTCTTTCTACATTGTTTGGTCTGGATTTGAATTTGGTTTTCAGACTCTAGTTTCAGCTTTCCAACATCTGGGAACATAGACATGCACCACTGTGTCTGGCAATTATTATGATTTTATGCACATTATATTTGTTTTTTTAGATGGATATATGTATTCACCATTTTATTGATTTTCCATAGTTTTCTCAGACTCTATTATTGGGATCTATTCTTAGTGGTGTCCAAATTTTCTGACAAAGGAGATTATGGGACCACAGAGGAAAGTGATTGATGATGTAGTGTGTGCCTAAGGAGAGTCACATGGAGAGAAAACATTCTCTCAGGCTTTCACAGAGAACAAATTGCTTAATCAATGGCTGTGGCTCATCCACATGGATGACACTGACAAAAGATCTAGAAACTGTTGTACAGGGTTTCAGATTAAATCCTGAGGGGATCTGACTGACCTTGTCAGATACCAAAGTTACATTTTTTGTTATATATGACTTGCTTTATCTTGGTATTAACCATCCAGCAGAAAAGTATAAACAAAAAGTACGAAAAGTAAAGTCATATTAATATGTTGGCTGTAAAAGGCTCAAGTCAACAACTTCTGACATTCCAAGTCCTAGGGACAACCCATTACTATTATGGACTACTGGACTATATTGGATTATTCTTCTGAATTCATGCACCTACAATAATTGAATGGCAATGGAATACCCATCTCTGACAAAATTAACAAAAAAGGGGATAAAAATGAAGGACCATTTTTTAGTGAAAATTATATGTCGCTATATATATACAAAATATAGCTACTTTCTCTTAGTCCAATGAGAAGAAAGATTTGTACTAATAGTACATTACTATACTACTACAAAGACAACAATATGCAATGTATTAATTATTGTAACTGTCCTATTAACCTGTTTTGGAACTATCTCATTGTTATTTGTTTCTCTTTAATATTAATTTTAAAAAATAAAGGAAGTTTGGAAGAGTTTATGGAAGAGATGAAATATCTGCTGACTTTTTAAAGGTATGTAAAAAAGAACAGTGAGAAGGAGGAGTTTTGAGACTTTGTTGCACTTTCCAAATAAGTTTATGGGACTTAAGATGGAAGGTTCTGAGTGGTGAGATGAGAAAAGAAGGAGAGAGATAAAAATGGAAGAAAGGATGGAGGAAGGGAGAGAATGAGCAAGGAGAGAGAGAGAGAAAAAATAAAGCGAGAGAAACAGAGAGAGACAGAGACAGATTTACATTATTAAAATTTTTGTATACAATGCTGAGGAGTTCGGATTTGTGGATAAATAATCAGGGCCTGAAATAAGATAACATGGTGGCTAAGAGAAATGTTCGAAGTCTACAAGTGCTGCTCATATATCATCTTTTCCTAGTACCTTCCCAGAATGGCAGCCCCATCCAACTTCAGTCATATTATTGCTATCCTACTTAGTTGCTTTGTTTCTAGGTTTTTAGTTTTTCTTCTTTTTTTTCTCAACTTTTTGAGAGAGATTCTCACTATGTTGTCCAGGCTATTCTCAAATTTCCAGGCTTAAACGCTTCTCCTGTTTCAGGAACCCTAGTGTTGGGATAATGCATGCTGCCATATCCAGCTTGCCTGCTTTATTTTTTGGCACAGCAATTATTTCCATTTACCATGCATTGTTCTTAAATATATTATTATTTTACAGGAGAATGTAAGTCCAGTGGGACAAATACTACATACAATATTTGTTCCATTCTGACCTCTTCCATCTCCAGCCTTATTTCCTATCACTGCTCTTTTCACTCTGTATTTCAACTACATCACTTTTCACTTCTGCCCATCTGCTCAATCATTTATTCAACATTGCATAAGCCTTAATGGAGCACTCTGCAGGAGGTAAGATCTATTTTAGATCTGTAGGATTTATTGTCCATGAGATTGTCACAGTTCTTCCCTGTGTCCACCATACTAATCATTCATATGGCCTTAGAATGCTGCTAATTTTTCATCCATCTGGGTAGAGCATCTTAAAATCTAAAATTAAAAAAATCTTATTTGCTTACTTGGTACAGGGTCTCACTATGCAGCTCAGACTCATAGTGAGCCTCCTGTTTCAGCCTCCCCAGCACTGGGATTATGGGAGTGCAATACCATGCCCGGTTTTAGGTCCTACACACCATGTGGTATCTGTGACCAAACTCGGATCTTTGTGCTTTCCAGGCAGGTGCTTAGACTGCTAAGCTATCTCCCTAGCCCTTTAAAATCTAAAATTATGTCTTATTCATTGTATGGGCAACATCGGTAACAGAAACCTTGACTTGAATGTGTGTTCAAAATATGGTGGTTGAATGAAAAACTGTGAGTCGAAGAAAAAAAAATAGCACTAGAAATTGAACACAGGGCCTTGTGCAAACTGGGCAAGTTCTCTATTACTGAACTACACTTCCAGCCATTTTTTACTTCTTTAAAATTTTCAGACAGAGTCTCACTAATTTTCCCAGGCTGGTTTTGAACGTCTGTCCTTCTATGCCAGGCTCTCAAGTAGCTGGGATTACAGGCATACATCATCATGCCACCTGAGATTGTTGAATTATAAAAATACTGGTCAAAGGAACAGCCTTATGGTAGTCACCATCATTGTCCCGACTACATTTTGTCCATTTATTCACTCAACAAACTTCAATAAACACCTTTCCCCTTCAGTTGCTAGGTTTTGGGCACCCAATGTGATGCCTCTACGTGTAGCATAGGGTTGTGCTCAGTATATTGTTGTGGAGTCACTGAAAATAACCCAAACAATGAAGAATTGTGGTTTGGATTTTGGGCCAAAAAGAGCTTTCTGGACTTAATAGCAATAAGTAATAGACTAGTTCTGTAGATCTTTAGTCAGAGTAAGGTTTATTCTCAGTATTAACACATTTTTGTTTTTTTTCTTGAGGAATAAATATGTACCTATATAGGAATGCTTTCTAAATGAGTCCACTTTTGCTTATTTGGAAATTTGAATATGGCATCTAATATATAAGATAGGATAGATATACAGGTACTCTCTTAATTCAGTGAGTAGAAAGATTTGCACTAATAGTGTTTGGACAGGTTATCTTGTCTGTATCTTGTACTATGAATAACCACTAAGATGATAACAATATGCAATGTATTAATTATTGAAAGTGTCCTATTAGTCGGTTTTGAAACTGTCTCATTGCTGTTTCTCAATAAAATGAATAAAATAAAGATATACGAAGAATTATACGCTGACGTTTCGCAGAAATGCTCAGTTCCCAGAATGACTAGAACTAGGATGGGTAAAGCTGCCTGTTCCCTCGCCCAGCCTGTTTACATCGCTACCCGGGTTTGGATTTGGCGGCTGCAGAACCAATGAGATAAAGCGTCGCAGCGGTTGCTAGAGAGGCTCAGGAAGTTGCTTGGCGCGTGTGAGGCGGTGCGCAGGGCAGTGCGGTGCGCGGGGCGGGGCTGCCCGGCGCGGCGAGGCGCGGCGCAGCGCGGCGCGGGGCGGGGCGGGGCGGGGCGGGGCGGTGCGCGGCGCGCGGCGCGAACAGGCGCGCTGGGCGGTTAGGCGCGCGGGAGCGGTTGGGGGCACTGAAGCTTCCGCTGGCTCCGCGAAGTTAGCACTTCCGATCACGCCGTCCTCGCTCCCTCCGTCGTCTAGGTGAGTGTAAATAAGGGCTAATAGTTCTCACAGACAAGCTCCGTGTACTCAGGGGAAGCCTTCTTTTTTAATCTTGTAGGAAAGAATGGAAATTCACTTCAAAGTACATTGTGGGCTGCTTCTCGGAATCGGCCGCCCGCCCAGGCCCCCACGCCGCTACCCTCTGGTCCTTTCAGCCTCCTGTTTCAACTCTCTTCAACCTATATCTCCTTCTCTAACCGTTTTGAGCGGGGTTTTTCCCTGCACCGGGCCCTTTCCTTCCACTCACGACCCCACATTTCACCCGCCTCCTTTAGCCTCAGACTTTTGGAAACCACATTCCTCTCCTGGCTCTCCTTTTCTTTTTTTTTTTTTTTTTTTCCCTTCCAAGCCCAGTGTTTTGCTCCCCTTGAAGGCTTTTGGCTTTTCTGTCCTTTTCCTAAAGAAGCTGGAGAATTAACACATTTGTTTTCCAAGAGCAGATGCAACTTCAAGGTCAAAGTTAATGTTTTGTTGAAAAAAAAGCAAAGAAGCAGAAATCTTGGAAGCACAGGAGGCAGAGGGACTTGTTCAAATTAATGCCCTTTTTATTTACGCTAAACAAAATTATGTACAGTTTAGCCTTTACTCAGCAGTGCTCATTTTTCACATTGGCATAGAACTTAAATCTCCAAACTTTTGAAGGAGCAGGGCCAAAGAGAAGATTTTGCCTATGGTGTAATGTCAGCTTCAGAAAAAGGAATCATTCCCATTCTTTGTAAAACGTCTACATGATTGTCAGAAATAAATCTAGACATGTTTGTTTCTTGGGTTTTTTTTTTTTTGTTTTTTTTTTGGTTTTTTGTATTTGGAATCCAACTCAGGACCTCCTGCTTACTGGGCAGGCACTGGGTGAGCCATATCCCAGGCCCAAGACTTGTATATGTTACTTAATAGGAATTAAGTTTATTATGTGGATTTTCTTAGCACTGTTAGTATCACTGAACTGAAAACTGTTCAATTTTTCAGCCAAAATTTTTTCAAAGAAAAATTTTAAGTGTTACATAATCTGTTGTAATCTGAATTGTGTCTTTTTTGTGTGTGTTGAAATGTGAAATTATTTTAAGGTTCCATATGTTCCAAGACCTTTAGCTAGTGAGAACACTTGTCACTATTCACGATTTATTTGTGGGTTTTTTTTTTCCAGCCAATCATTAAATTTATGGTAAGAATGAGGTTTTTCAAGTTATTATCTGTCTTTTTTTTTATTTTAGGGAAGGGGCTACAGGATGTTCAGGGTCTCACTACTAGATCTGATTGGTAGAGCTGGGATTAGAGGCTCGCACCATCACACCCAATGTCAATTGCCTTCTCAGCATGCCCAGAGAATGAACCCCTGCCCCCTGTGCCTGCTTGCAGGCCGTTTAATCCGCTGAGCTATTTGGTGGGCCCTGAGGTTTTTTTAAGTTGTAAGGAAGAATTTAGTTTTTTCTTGAACAAGTAATTTACTCTTTCCTTCTCCTGTAACACATATATTATGTTTGCTAAATAAAAGATGATTTTTTTTCTAAGCTAGGTATGATTTTCCATTCTTTCAGAATAAACACTGAGACAGAGTTCATGATACCAGACTTCAGAACTTTTTCAAAAGGAATTGCTGATGTGTCTTTATTTCCCCTTCAAATCATTACATAGTGTATCATACCCATTTAACCCATTCTGTGTACATCAATCCCTCATTAATTCAGCAATATTTTACTGCATAGCTTTCATGTGTTCTAAGTACTGGGAAAACAACAGTGGAAAACAAAAATAGAAAATGTCTTTAAACTATAGCTAGGAGACAAATGATAAGCAAAATATCATAAATACAGGTTGTGATGTAGAAGGGACTATACTATATTAATTAGATAAAGGGTCAGGAAGGCCTCACCAGCCAGGGGACATTTCAGCAGACACCTGAAGGAAGCAAGGGCACAAACTCTACAGATACATGTGGAAAAACAGGATGGTGTATCTAAGTCATAGTGTCTTATTTGTTGTTTACTCTCTTCCTATATTTACTCTCTTCCCTTTTGTCTCCTCCTGATCACTTTCTATATAGCACTAATTCAGTACCACATATTTCAATCATGTGATCCATTTGTATGAATTTCCCATACTATTTCTTCCTGGCTAGCTTCTTGCTCCCATTGATGTGTTGTGAGTTGTGAGTTACCAGCCCCTCAGGGAAGCCATATCTCTTATCTCCATCCCCATATAATCCTTGGTTTATTTATTGTGGGTGCATTGTGTGTTATCCTGTGTGTTATCCTGTAGTATATTTGTTTGCATTTCTCATAGCTGCCACCGTTGTGTATTCACACTTGCCCATAAATGTTTGGTATGATAAATGGAACTGTTTTCATTGTTTGCCTATAACAGACAATATTTAATTTTTTTCATCTTTCTTACTAGTGTGTGTTTGTGAAACATAATAAATGCATTCGTCATGGGAAAGTATTACATATACTTGTCACATCTTGATCCTATTTCTTCTCCTTTTCCTCCTTTCTCTCCCTATCCAAGGGTCCCTATCCACATTTCCTCCTTTCTCTCCTTATCCACAGGTCCCCATCCACATTTCCTCCTTTCCCTCCCTATCCACAGATCCCCATCCACATTTCCTCCTTTCTCTCCCTATCCACAGTTCCCCATCCACATTTCCTCCTTTCCCTCCCTGTCCACAAGTCCCCATCCACATTTCGTCCTTTCCTTCCCTATCCACAAGTCCCCACCCACATTTCCTCCTTTCCCTCCCTGTCCACAGGTCCCTATCCACGTTTCCTCCTTTCCCTATGCACAAAAATATCCCTATTTCTTAGCTCTTTTAGTCTGTTCCTTCTATTATTTATACTTTGGGTTTTTCATATAAAAGAAATCATACAATATTTAAAAGTCTGTGCCTGATTTGTTTTACTTAAGATTGTGGTCTCAACATATATCCCTGACAGTCTTATAAATATGGTCTCTCCCTTAATGTGCACAACCACCTTCAGAGATCAGCGTTATTGTCATTTTCCTGATGATAAAAACACGATTCAGAGTTCTGTAGAAAATTGCTAAAATATGTTGCAGTTCATGGTTTAAACACTCGGTTGTGCTCTAGTTCTCTGGTCTGCCTCTTTATTAATCAGAAGTGGAAAGTATACAGAATATTTTATTTTGTATGAAATAATGTAGATAAAGAAATTTCATTTTTTATTAGTTTTCTTTCCCAAGACGGATTGCATCAGGCAAGTGAATAATTATCTAGTTATGAATACTAAAATATGAGGGGCATTTTGAGTCTACCTGAAAGATCTTCCTTAAAACATTTATACTGGCAGAAGCTGAACGAACAATAGTACAATGAATATTTTAACCCTGTGAACCTCAATTTAGTTATTGTTAACCTTTTCAATAGAAGGTTTAAAAATTTTGACCCCAGCCTGGGCAAATAAATGACTTAGTGACACCCTGGTGAAGTATCTCAGTACAAAGCTCCAGGGTTAAATTCCTGTATAGCAAGCAAGAAAGCAAGCAAACATGAAAAGACAAATCAGCATCAGAAAGACTTTAAACATATTTATACCTGTAATAATTTCACTGTAAATCCCATTCCTGATCTCTATATTATGTAATGATTTTGCCACTTTTTCAACTTAATAAAAATGTGATTGTTCACTTTTTAGGTTTTTTAATATATGGATTTTTAACTTTAAGTTTTTTTTAATGCTTCTGTTATTGGGTATAGCAGTAGTCCTCTTGTTATCATTTATATATAGTATTCCATTTTATTTCTTCTTTTAATTTTATGTATTTGGCACAGGGTCTTACCATGCAGTTTGGACTCATAGTAATCCTCCTGTTTACAGCCTCCTAGTGATCCTCCTGATTACAGGTGTGCACCACTATGCCCAGACTCAGTCGCCGGCTCAGTATGCCCTAGGGAAGGGACTGGGGATTGAATGTTCCATTTTATTGAAGATAGCTCTTTTATATAGATTGCCATTATGGATGTTTCCATTTTTAGTTTACAAATTACACTGTGAAGACATTAGTATATGTCTTTTGGTGATGTATGTATATTTCTGTGTTGCCTATATCTAAGAGTAGAATTATCAAATCATAGATTGCATATGGTTGGGTTTAGTAGATACTCTCAGCCGGTTTTGTATATTTCTTTAACTGTACTTTTTATTAGTATGTGTTCTCATGGATCACATTCATCATGAGAATTTATATCTGCATGTATCTTAATTCATCTTCTTTTCATTCCCCTCCCTTGTCTTCAACCTATCTTCCGCTCTCCATTTAAAAAAGATCTGTTTACATTTTTCCTTTCCATCCCCTTTTTTCCCTTGCTCCTTCCACCTTGTTCCCCTTCTCACTTCAACTTTCTATTTCCTGTTTCACTTCACAATATTTATGCTCTATTATGCTCATTTATCCTTTGGGTTTCTCATATAAAAGAAACAGAGCGGGGGCTGGAGAGATAGCTCTGTGGTCCAAGTGCCTGCCTGGCAAGTGCAAGGACCTGCGTTTGATCCCTGGTGCTGCATGTTGAGCCTCCCTGTGCCGAGCCAGCCTCCAAACCAGATGTAGTGGTGCATGCCTGCAATCCCAGCACTGGGGAGGCTGAAACAGGAGGATCATTACTAGTCTGAGCTATGTAGCAAGTCTCTGTACCAAATGAATAAATAAATAAATAAGAGAAACAATGAGAGTTTTTGAATGGATTTGGTTGTTGCAGGGTCTCACTACGCAGCTTGGACTCATGGTGGTTCTCCTGTTTTCAGCCTCCCCAGCACTGCAGTTACAGGCGTGTATCACTATGCCCAGACTCTGGCCAGCTCAGCCTGCCCTGGGGGAGTGGCTGGCATAGCATGTGGTACTGGGGATCGAACCATGGTCCCTGTGCTTGCGCAAGCTTATCTATGCAGGCACTTTAGACTTACTGGCCCCAACAATGCAGTATTTGAACTTGTGTGTCCAGTTTACTTAAGATTATGGTCTTCAGGTTCAACCATTTTCCTACAAACATTTAAGTTTTTCCTTCTTTGTGGCAGAGTATTATTCAAATGTGCATAAATACCACATTTTCTTTACCCATTCATCTTTTGATGGGCGTATGTGCTGTTTCTAAGAGTTAGCTGTTATAAATAGTACTGCTATAAACATGAGTACAGTGGTATGGTGCTTTTAACTCTTAAGAAGATACATAGAAAGGCAATAGGTAGCCCAAATGGAGACTCAAGCTTTAGTTTTTTGAGGAATATCCATATTGATTTCCATAGTGGTTGTACCCCTTTATAATCCTACCAGCAATGCAGAAGGGTTCCTTTTCCAGATGGCCTTGGCAACATTTGTTATTGGTTAATTCTTTAATGATGGCCATTCTTTCTATAGTGAGGTGGAATCTCAGTGCTACTTTAATTTACATTTCTTGGATGACTCGTGACATTTTGTTATGTATTTATTTTCTGCTGTTCTGAGAAATGTCTATTGATTTCAGATGCCTTTTTTTTCCATTATTGGGGATCAAACTTGGGACCTTGTGCTTGCCTGGTAGGTGCTTATTCCACTGAGCTATATCCCTGGCCCAGGTGCTAATTCTGGGATTGAAACTTTAAATTTGGTGGTTCTGATATTTTTAAGTTCTATATTCTAGATGTGAGTCCTTTCAGGAGTAGCTAGAAGCCGGGTGTGGTGGCGCATGCCTGTAATCCCAGCACTCGGGAGGCTGAGGCAGGAGGATTGTTGTGAGTTCGAGACCAGCCTGAGCTACAAAGTGAGCTTAAGGCCAGCCTGAACTGCACAGTGAGACCCTGTCTCAAAAAGACAAAAAAAAAAAAAAAAAAAAGGAGTAGCTAGAAAAAAAAAATCCCATTATGTGGATTGTCTGTTTACTTTGATTATTTCTTTGGCTGTGAAAGAAAACCTTTTCATTTGATATGATCATAGTTGTTCATTCTTTGTAAGATTTCCTGTGCAGTCGGGTTTTGTTCACAAAGTCTTTACCTACACTTATGTCTTGAAGAGTTTTGCCTATCTTCCAGCAGATTGTTTCTGGTTTTATATTAAGATTTTTAATGTTTCAATTTTAGTTTAATTCATAGTGAGAAATAATTGGTATAGGCTCTTTTTTTGACATGTTTGAAGCACTTTTCCCAGCACTTTATTGAAGAGGCCATCATTCTTCCAATGAAGTTGTTTGATGCCTTTGTCAAAGATAAGTGTGTTTGGAGTTGTTTCTGTATCTTTTAGATTCTGTTCCATTTATGTTTGGGCCTGTTTATTCACCAGTGCCATGCTGTTTTTTAACACCATAGATTTGTAGTATAACTTCAGATTGTGGGTTGTGATGCCGCCTACATTGCTTTTATTGCTCAGAATTGCCTTTACTCTCCTAGGTCTCTCCTGGTTCAGTATGAAGTTTAGGATTATTTTCTCTAGTTCTGTGAGGTATGCTATTAGTATTTAGATTGTGATTGCATTAAATCTGTATAGCAGTTTTAGAAGTGTGGCCATTTTCATTACATTGGTTCCACCTACCCAACAAAAGGAGCATGTTTTTCATTACCTAATATCTTCTTTGATCTCTTTCTTCATAGTAGTGTAGTTTTCAATGTGCAGATCATTCCCTTCGCTTACTGGATTGCTTCCTAAGTATTTCTCTTTTTTATTAATAATGTGAAAAGTGTTCTTTCCATGATTTTTCTCAGTGAATTTATTATTTGTGTACACCAATACTATTGAATTTTGAGTTCTGAATTTGTATCCTGCTATGCTACTGAACTTATTTATTCTAGGAGTCTTTTGGTAGAGGTTTTGGGGCTTTCTATGTAGAGCATCATGTCATTTGCAAATAATGATAATTTAACTTCTTTTCTGGCTAAGTTCATTTTCTTTGTTTCTCATATTGTTTTGTTTAATGTTTTCAAGACTATATTGAACATGAGGGATAATAGTGGGCTTCCATGATCATTCCTGTTTTTAGAGTGAAATTGTTCAGTTTTTGGACCATTTAGTATGATGTTCTCTGTTTGTCTCTAATAGATTTTATCAGATTGAGGTAAAGACTATCAAGATTTTCTTTAGGGTTTAATCATAAATGGGTGTTAAACTTTCTCAAATACCATTTATCCATCTTTTAGGATGGTGGGTTTTTTTGTTGTTTGTTTTGTTTGGTGGTAGCGGGGTTCGAACTCAGCCATGCAGACACTTAGGCTGCTGAGCTATATCCCTGGCCTGGATATTTGGTTTGCGTCCTTGGTTCTGATAATGTGGTATATTACATTTATGGCTTGTATATGAGGAACTATTTCTACATCCCTCAAGTGAATCCTACTTGGTCATTGTGTATAATCTTTTTTTTGTTCCTTTAACTTTTTTTTTAAATACCAGGAATCAAAATTGTGCTTCCCAGGCAGATAATGTTCCCCTGAGCTATATTCCCAACACTTTCCTTAGCAAAACAAGTAATTTTTTAGATAAAAGAAGACAACTTATTTCAAGGTGTGAAAGGGAGAAAGAACAAACATAGCAGACAGCAACTTTGCATGATAATCTTCTTGGTGATTTGCTGCATCCTGTTCATAAAGAGATTGGCCTGTAGTTGTTTTTTGGTTGTTGGAATACTTGGCCTCTAGTAATAAGTTAGGAAATATTACCACTAGATCTCTCTAAAGTTCTTACAGACTTTTTTCAGTGAATCTTTCAGGAACTAGGCTTTTTTCAGTTTCACTGATACTGTATTACTTAAAGTTTTTCTATCTTCTTGGTTCAGCTTTGGTAGGAAGCTGGCTTTTTTTCTGAGTTTTATTTTTTAGTAGGTTTTCAAAGCACAGGCATTGTTGGTCTTGTGGAATTCTGCTGGGTTCTGTTGATTTTTCTCCTTTCCTTTCTCAATTGCATGAATTTGAGTCTTTTTTTGATAAAGTTGGCTAAGGTTTTGTCTATTTAATCTTTCAGAAGAATGAATTCTGATTCATTGATGCTATTATTTTCTTAGTTTCAATTATATTAGTATCTGCTCTTTATAATTCCCTCCCTTATGCATGCATTAGGCTTAACCTGCTCCACTTTAACCTTTGAGGTTCAGCATTAGGCTATATATTTGAGCTATTTTTCTGATGTGAGAATTCACTGCTACCATGTCCCATATGCTCCAGTATGTCATACTGGCAATGTCATTTGATTAGAGAGACTATATAATATATTCTTTATCTGTGACCCATTGGTTGTTCAGGAGGGTATTAATTTTCACATGTCTATGTAGTTTCTTCATTGATTTTTCCCATTTCATTGCACTAGGAACTAATAATATGTATGGTGCAATTTCAATTCCTTTACAATTATTTCAGCATGTTCTATGAGCTACTATTTGGTCTTATTTTGGAGAAAGTTCTTCGTGCTGCTGAGAAAAATGTGCATTCTGTTGTTGAGTGGAACACTGTAGACAACTACTCAATCCATTTGTTCAAAGGTTTGATTCAGTTCTGATATTTCTCTTTTGATATGTCTAGTGGTCTATTTATGACTGTGGGGTACTAAGGCCCTCCACTACTGCTGTATTAGTGGTTATCTGATGTTTTCATGTGCATTAATGTTTGTTGCCTATAGTTGGATGTGTTGGTACTGGTGCATATATATTTATAACTGCCATCTCTTCCTCTTAGATTGTTACCTTAACAGAAGAAACTGACTTCAAAGGCTGGAGATGTAGCTTAGGGGTGGAGCCCTTTGTTAGCATTCATAAGCCTATATGATTGATCTCTAGCATAGCTAAAAAACAAAAATACATGTAAAATAAACTTAGTATTGTAAATGTACAGAAAAATAAAGAGTAATACAGTGAACATTTTTTACAACTAATATGTAGCTTAATAATTTTTTTAAATTATAGTGCAGCTGGGCATATTGGTACATACCTGTAGTCCTAGCACTTGGAAGGCTAAGGCAGGAGGATCATATGAGTTCAAGGCCAGCCTGGGCTACAGAATGTGTTCAAGACCAATATGAATTACATAGTGAAACCCTCTCTCAAACATACAAAATTAAAATTAAAATACAGTTGAAACTCGCTATAACAGGGTACCCCCAACCCTTGGGTCAGAAATTGGTAACAGTCTGTGACAGCTGGAGGTGAGTGGCAGGCAGTCTGAGGAAGATTCATGTGTATTTACAACCTCCTCCTCCCCAAATCTAACATTGTTGCTTGATCTCTAGCTCTTAGTGGATTAGTGGCTAGGATTAGACTTTCATAGGAGCAGTCCTTGGGAGGGTTATAGGCTGTGCACCAGTTGTGAATATCTAATCTCTCTACTCCCTTTGCCCAAGTATGGAAAAATTGTCTTCCATGAAACCTGTTCCGTGTGCCAAAAAGTTTGGTGACCACTGCCCTGTATGATCCTCTCTGGTCACATTCTAATCCCACAGCTGTCCTAGATTGATGCTATCTGCTAAGCACCATCAACCCCTTGAATTTCTTTGACCTTTGCTTCTTATATAAGTATTACTTGAAATATATGAAATTATTTTGTTTTTGAGCATTATGTATTTCTATTATGATATATGCATTCTGAAAACTTTAGTTTTTGCTCAACATATTTGTGAGATTCACCCACACTAATAGCTGTAAAGCTCATGTATGTATTTAAAATTCCACATGAAATTATCACAATTTAAGACTGTCCATTGATACTTAACTGTGATACATTTTTATGTATTTGTTACAGTCTCACTATGCAGCTTGGACTTCTAGTGATCCTCCTGTCTCAGCCTTCTCAGCACTGGAATTACAGGTGTGCAATGCCACACCTGGTCTCAGTGGCTGGTTCAGCATGTCTGGGCATGGGGCTGGTGCAGCATGTGGTCACATTCTAATCCACTGGGGAACCTCAGTCTCTGTGCTTGCCTAAGCAGGTACTTAGTCTGCTAAACTATCTCTCTGGCCCTGACTGATAGCTTTGAAGCCCTACCTTACCCTCATTCCTGGTGCCACTCATCTAGGCAAGATACTAAGCCATCATACTGCCTTCAAACCATAAATCTTTACCTCAGCCCCATTATGGCTACCATTAAAAACCCAAAACATTGACCTTCCTTTGCTTTATCAAAGCATGTGTTGGGTATGTTTTAGGACCACCACTGCTCTGAGCAAAGAGCCTCGTGTCATGACTGCAAGTGTGTGTGTTTGACATTATTGGTGCTCACATACAAAGCCGGTTTGAAGTTGGAGGTCTTTGTAGAATCTCCAGAGTATTGTCTCAGTATTTTCTTCTGATAAACATTAGATTGCTTCCCTTTTTTTCTTTTGGTAATTTCTACCTTTCTACAAATCTGTCCATTTCTTTTGTGTCTTCTATGCTGCGAGAGTAAAGATTCTCAAAGTAGCTATTGATGATCTTCTGAATTTCTACTGTAGTAATTTCACCTTTTCATTCTTTATTGCTTGTATTTTTTTTTTTTTTTTGTCTTTTTGAGACAGGGTCTTGCTATGCAGCTCAGGCTGGCCTTAAGCTCACTTTGTAGCTCGGGCTGGTCTCGAACTCACAACAATCCTCCTGCCTCAGCCTCCCGAGTGCTGGGATTATAGGCATGCGCCACCACGCCCGGCTTATTGCTTGTATTTGAATTTTTCTTTCCTCTTTTTGATGAAGTCAGCTAGGGGCTTATCAATTTTATTTAATCTTTCAAAGAACCAGCTTTTTGATTCATTAATTCTTTTAATTGCTCTCTTTCTCTCTATGGAATTAATTTCTGTTCTAATCTTATATTCTTATAATTTTTATCATATTCTTATATTATAATATATAATATTTATTATATTCCTGTCTTTGGGCTTTGGGTTTGGTTTCTCTTCCTTTCCTAGAAGTTTGAATTGCAGCATTAAAGTATTTATTTGTTTACATTCTGTTTTCCTAATGTGCGAGTTCACAGCAATAAATTTCCCTGTGAGAACTGCTTTCATTGCATCTCATAAATTCCAATAATTTGTGGTTGAATTTTCATTGAATTGTAGATATTGTTGAATTTCTTGTTTAATTTCATCTGTGATGCATTGGTTGCTCAGGAGGGGATTTATTAATTTCTATGTATTTATGGGGTTTATCTGGTTTCTTTTTTTAATTTTTATTTTTGTTTTGAAGTACAAATATCAATGAGACAGTTTTAAGATACGTTGACAAGATGGACTTGATAAAATAATACATTGCAAACTGTTTTCATAATGTTTTGGTATCATAGAAGGTACATACTTGATATTATACTTACAGGCATTATTATACCATATGTCTCTTATCAGTAAATTAAGAGAGTGTAGCTTTTTTTGTATCTTATTTTTTGTATCTGAATTACATCAAAGATTCAATAATTAATACTTTCTGCCTTGTTATTTTCCTAGTGGTTATCCACAGTACTAGAAGCCGACATAATAGCCTGTCCAACCACCATTAGTGCAAATCTTGCCTCTCATAGGATTATGTAAAAGCACAGCATTATCTATCCCAACTTTACTGTCCATACACACACATCATGATTCTTCCCTTCTATACCACTTCCTTTGTACACTCCTGTCAAAGATTGGCACTCCATTGTCATTCAACTAATTTAGGTGCCTGAACTCGACAACACAATCCAACACAGTCCAGCATTCCACATCAATAGTGAGTTATCCGAAGAAGTTTTCGAACATAGCCATTTACAGCTCAACTTATTATTATGGCCCCACGGTTTATACCTCATTTTTACACTTTTCTCCTGGATGGTTAAGACCTAGATATAGCAAGATATACCAACATATGAAATTTATGTTTCTTATGAGGTCAGTGAAGTCCCCTCAGGGTTTATCTTGTAGTCCTGTACCTTATTCTGTAGATCCTTTGTCTGTGTCATCCATGTGGATGAGTCACGGCCAATGCTTGACCAGTTTGCTCTCTGTGAGAGCCAGAGAGAAAGTTTTCTCTCCATGTGATTCTCCCCAGGTACACTACAGATCATCAGTCTCTTTCCTCTGATGCTCCATAATCTCCTTGTTAAGAAAATTTGAAAGTCAACTGAGTTTTCATGATGTTGCAGTACAGGTTCTCCAATGTCCTGAGTCTTCGCTGACCTTGAAAGGCTAAGGCCAAAATGTTGGCTGAGTAGGGTGTTGTTTAGTTTCCATGAATTTAGTGGGTTTTTCTGGTTTCTTCTGTCATTTATTTCCAATTTCATTGAACTGTGGTCAGATAATATGTATGGGATAATTTCTGTTTTCTTGCATACACTTAGGCATGACCTCTGGACTAGTATGTGGTCTATTTTGGAAAATGACCCATGTGCAGCTGAAAAGGATGTGTATTCATCTGTGGTTGGGTGGAACACTGTATGTGTCCACCAGGTCCATTTGTTCCAAGCTCTGGTTCAGTTCTGCTACTTCCTTGCTAATTTTCTGTCTGGTTGATCTATCTTTTTTGAGACAAAAGTATGTTAAGGTCTCCTGCTAAGATGGTGTTCTTAGACATTAAGTTTTTCAGTCCATTAAGATTTGTCTTACATAGTTGAGAGCTCCTGTGTTTGGTGCATAGATATTTATGAGTGTTACTTCTTGCTCTTGAATTTTTCTTCTGACCAATATATAGTGGCCTTCTTTGTGTCATTTGATCATTCTTGGTTTGAAGTTGAAGCTGTCTGAGAACAGAATTGCTACTCCTGTTTTTTTCTGAGGTTCTGGGCCATGTAGTATTGTTTTCCATCCTTTGACTTTAAGCCTATGAATGTCTTTTTGAGTGAAGTATGTTTCTTGTATACAGCATATTGTTGGATTTTGTTTCCTAATCCACTGTGCCAGTCTCTTTCTCTTAATTGGAGAAATGAGTCTGTTCACATTGATGATTATAATTGAAATGTGCTGACTTACATTTGTCATGATATTTACCTGGTGTTGTTTAACTCTTTTGTAATCTGTGTTTAATTGTCCTGTTTAGTGGGTTCCTTCCATTCTCATTCATGGAGTTCTGGTCATCGTAATCTTTCTCTAGAACATCTTTCAGCAGCCTGTGAAAGGATGGCTTTGTCATCATGAAATTCTTCAGTTTTTCTTTTTTGTGGAAGTATTTCACTTGTCCATCAAACTTGAAAAAGAGTTTTGCAGGGTATAATTGTCTGGGCTGGAATTTGTGTTCGTGTAGGACTTGAAGAACTCTGCTCCATGCTCTCCTTCCCTTCATTGCTTGTGCAGAGAAGGTGGCTGTAATTCTGATGGGTTTTCCTTTGAATCTGAGCTCCTTCTTCTCTCTAGCAGCTTTCAGTATATTATTTTTGTGTTGAACTTCTGGGATCTTAACTATTATATGTCTCTGTGTGTTTCTACTTGGGTTGAAGTTATTTGATGTTCTGTATGCTTCAGTGAGCTGAATGTTGGGTTGTTTCCTCATATTTGGGAAGTTTTCTGCGATTATTTCTCCCCAAATTCTTTGTCATTTGTAGTGACTCCTTCATTCTTGTTGATACCAATTATTCTCACATTGTTCATCCTGGCATCATCTTTCAGGTGATGCATTATTTTTTTCCTGAATTCTCGTTGTTTATAAGAGATCCTTTCTCACCTTTTCACTAGCTGCTCCGGCATCTTCAAGATCTGAAACTCTGTCTTCACTTTCACTCAAATGGTTTTTAGACTCGTGATTGATATTTTTAGTTCTTCTGTATCTCTTTAACTGTGTTTCATGTGTTCTATTTCTTTTCTGTATTGCTCATTCAAGGAATCCATCATATCTCTGATCTCCTCAATTTTTTTATCCATGTCTTCTTTAGAAGTAGTTATTAATTCTTTTTCTGCACTGTTTCTTCCAAATTGGGTTTCCTCTGTATATTTCTGGACTTGTTTCTGTATTTCAGATGCTATTTCAAAGAATTCTTTTTTTTCAAAGAATTCTTTTTTGATTTCAGAACTTATTTCTGCTTTGAGTTCCTCATCATCTTTCTGTTGTTGTTTCTTTGCTTTAGATGCTGTTAATTAATACATTTCGGTTGGAATAGTGCTCTCTGCACTTGTTCTGGGTGAGCATAGTTTTTCCACCCAATGTTTCTGGAATTCATTCTTTATTTCAGATACTATGTATTCAGGTATTTCTTTTTTAATTTGGGGATTTACTTCTTGTTTTATTTCCTCTATAGCTCTCTGCTGTTGTTTCTTTTCTGCTGTATCTGTTAACTCATTCATTGCAGCTGAGCTAATGTCCTCTGCCCTTACTGGTGGACTCGAGGTCTTGGATTAAGTTTTTCCCTTTGTCTTTGTCATTTTGTATAGCACTGACCTTTGACCTTTGGTGTGGAGCTTTGGTGCAGCTATAACCTTAGCTTGTAATGAGATTTTGGTACCAGTCTATTAAGTTTGAGATTATCCAGGTATGCCTACCCTGGATCTCACTGTTGTGTTCAATTCCTTTTTGCTGCAGCTCCTTTGGTTCCCCTCTGTTGGTTCCCCTGTCTGTCAGTCAAGCACAAACCCAACTGGGATGCAGAGCTAGGATTGAAAATTCCCACTGTCTTGGCTGCCTTTGGGGTAAAGATCCGGAAAGTTGCCAAAATCGGCTCTCCTGTGTTAGGCAGATCACTCTCTAGGTGGGCAGGCCTGGGCTTTGGATGGTCTGCACACACTCATTGATCTGGGAAGCCTGGTGAGTCATGCAAATTCCCACTCACTGGGAGAGCTTGGGGCAGGATCCAAGAGGCAGTCAGCCACTGTCTCGGGCTGGTCTCTGGGGCTGAGCAACGTGGACAGGATGGAGGAGGCTGCTGCAGTAAGCCGCGCTGTCTCAGGCTGGTCTCTGGGGCTGGGCGGGCGTGGGCATGATCGAGGAAGATGTTGGAGATCGAGGAAGATGTCGAAGTCTGCCATGCTCTCTCAGGTGGTCTCTGGAGCTGGGCGGGCATGGTCGGGATCGAGGAGGCTAATGGAGTTGGCAGGTCTCTGGGCCTGGGCGGGCATGGGTGCAATGGAGGAAGATGGTGGAGTCTTCTTCTGTTTTTTTTTTTTTGTCATTTATTTCCAGTTTCATTGCCCTGTAGTCAGGTAATATGCATGGGATAATTTCTGTTTTCTTACATATACTTAAGCATGACTTATGGACTCGTATGTGGTCTATTTTAGAAAATGTCCCATTTGCAGCTGAAAAAAATGTGTATTTAGCTGTGGTTGGGTGGAATATTCTGTATTATGTCCCGCAAGTCCATTTGTTCCATGTTCTGGTTCAGCTCTGCTACTTCTTTGCTAATTTTTTGTCTGGTTGACCTATCTTTTTGCAATAAGGGGGTATTAAGGTCTCCCGTTATGATTGTGGTATTAGATATTAGATTTTTCATGTTCATTAAGATTTCTTATATAGTTGGGTACTCTTGTGTTTCATGTGTACATATTTATGAGTGTTACCTTTTCCTCTTGAATTTTTCCCCTAACCAGTATGTAGTGGCCTTTATTTCATTTGATCATTCTCGGTTTGAAGTTCAGAATGTCTGTGAAAAGAATTGCTACTGCTGCTTTGTTCTGAGGTGCTAGGGCATGTAGTATTGTTTTCCAACCTTTGACTTTCAGCCTGTGAAATTTTTATGAGTTAAGTGCATTTCTTGTATATAGCAGATTGTTGGATTTTGTTTCCTAATCCACTGTGCCAGTCTATTTCTTTGGATTGGTGAATTAAGTCCATTTATATTGTTGATTATAATTGAAATGTATTGACTTATGATTGACATGTTATTTACCTGCTGTTGTTTACCCCTTTTTCTCCTTTTTAATTATTTGCCGTATTTGCTGGGTTCTTTCTGTTCTCATTTGTGGAGTTTTGGTCATTTTGGTACCTCTGTAGAACATCTTTTAGTAGTCTGTGTAGGGTTGGCTTTGTTATCATGAAATTCTTTAGTTGGTCTTTGTCATGGAAGTATTTTACTTTTCCATCAAACTTGAGAGTTTTGCAGGGTATAGTAGTCTTGGCTGGAATTCTTTTTATAAAGGACTTGAACTGGTCTCCGTTCTCTTCTTGACTTCATGGTTTGTGAAGAGAAGTCTTCCATTATTCTGATGGGTTTTCCTTTAAATGTAATCTGTTTCTTTCCTCTAGCAGCTTTTAGTATATTGTTCTTGTGTTGGCTTTCTGGGATCTTAACTATTATATGTCTGGGTATGTTTTTAATTGGGTTGATGCTATTTGGGGTTTTATATGCTTTGGTTACCTGAATGTCAGATTGTTGCCCCATATTTGGGAAGTTTTCTGCTACTGCTTCTGCCCATATTCTTTTTATGCCATTTGTATTGACTCCTTGCTTCTCATTGATGCCTATTAGTTTCATATTGTTCATCTTTGCATCATCTTGCAGGTGATGAATTATTTTTTCCTGCATCCTAGTAATTTTAAGAGAACTTTTTTTCACCTTTTCACTAGCTGCGACAGTGTCTTCAAGATGTGAAACTTTTGTCATTTTCGTTCAAACGGTTTTGCAAGCTTATGATTGATATTTTAAGTTCCTCTGTATCTCTTTGACTCTGCTTCATGCCATCTGTTTCTTTTGTAGATTGCACATTGAAGGAATCCATTGTTTTTCTATACTTCTCTAATTTTTATCAGTGTCTTCTTTGGAAGCCATTGTTGTTTCATTACAGTTGTCCTTTATTTTGTAACTTCAGAAATTATTTCTGATGTGATTTCATCTATATGTTTCTACAATTCTTTACTTCAGATGCTATTCAGAGGTTTCTTTTTTAGTTTAGAGGTTATTTCTGATGTGATTTCCTCTATACCTTTCTGCAATTATTTTTTAATTCAGACTCTATTAATTGATACATTTCAGCTGTGTGATTCCCAATTTTTTCCTTTGCTAGTGTCTCCTGCATTTGTTCTGTGTGGGTTTGGGGCCTGAGCTTGCATTTTCCTTCTCTTTGTCATTTTGTGTAGCACTGTCCTCTGACCTTTGGTGTGGAGCTTTGGTGCTGTTTTACCTTTAGCATCTACCAAAATTCTTATCCAGGAGATTATATGCTTAAGCCCATTTTAGTTTTGTATTTCTGGAACTATAATCAGGAACAATAATAATGGGTAGTGATATTTAGCACTTGACAAACTTTTGTAAGTAATAGATTTGTATTTTAGATAGTAACAGCAAATATTATGTCTTTGTAGCTAAGATGGTAAATTGGGAATTTGTATTTAAGTTAGCACCCGTAAATTCTGTCTAATCCACTACCCTGGATGTTCCTGGGGTCTTCCAGGCAGACTTGTTTCCCTGTTTGCCCTCTTTGTAGATCAAGAGTAGAAGATCTCATAGATCTTGGTCCAGCATAGTGTCTCAGCTTACTGGGCCTGGATCTACCAACTTTGAACTTGTCCAGATGTGCCTGGCTTGGGTCTGTCTACTGTACTCAGCTTCTTCCTGCTGCAGCTCAGAGAGATGAACCTGCTGTGCTGCTCTGACAAGATGTTCAGTTCCAGGAGTAGCTGGGTTGGTCTGGCTCCTACCATTCTGCACTGAGTTCTGCTGCAAGGTTCCACAGGTAGCCTGGTGCAGGGCCTGGGATCTGGCTGGACAGGCATCTTGGGCAGGGAGAGCAGGCAGATGGTCCTCTCTCCTGCTGGGCCTGCAGTCTGGCTGTGGAGGGGTCTTGGGCGGGGTGAGAAGGCAGAAGTTCCCATACTACCCTTTTTTCTTCTGCAGTTGAATGCAGTCCTTCCATGTACACTTTTTGATTTTTTTCTTGCTGTTCTGTATAAGTTATTTTTGTATTCTGGACCTATTTGTTAGTGTTTCAAATGTCTGCTCTGTCTTTTATCTTTTTACTTTAATAATTTCTTTGGTTGTAGAGATCATAGAGTTTGAAATAACCAAATTATCATGTTACTTAAAATTGATCTTTGTTTAGGAGTTATTTCACTTGTGAGGCCTAGTAATGCATGCCTGTAATTCCAATGCTTGGGAGTCTGTGGCAAGAGGATCACTGCATGTTCGGGGCCAGTCTGGGCTACAAAATGAGTTCAAGGACAGCCTGAAATGCATAATGAAACCCTGTCTCAAAAGGACAAAAAAAAGAGGAAATATTTCTCTAAGCATTAGATTCTAAAATGTTCTCCTAAATGTCCTGTTACTTTTAAAGTGGATTTTCAAAATTTATAACTTGGATCTGCTTGTACTTGTTTTGTAAAGTACTGTAGGCTGTTATGTCTGTCTGCTTTGATATTGGGGTCATGCTGACCTCAGAACAAGTTAGAAATTTTTTGATGTTGTTAAATCTGCAGAAAAGTCCATGTAGAATTGGTGTTGTTTCTTCCTTAAATGTTAGTGAACTTATCTTGATGTTAAAATTTTCTTGTGGTAAGGTTATACTATGAACTTAATTTCTATAAGAGATAAATGGCTGTTCAAGTTGTCTATTTAGTGTTCAGAGGCACTCAAAGAATTACTTCATTTCATCTGTGCTGTTGAGTTTATTGCCATAATTTTTTTCACAACATTCACTGGATTTATTATCTGAAGAATTGCAGATATCAAGGCTTTTTTCTAGTTAATTTGACTAGAAATTTACCAAGCATACTAATATACAAAAAGAAGAGTTTCATTGATTGATTGTGTTATTTTATGTATATTTTTTGTATCAGTTGAGAGCTGGATATTGAAATATTCAGCTGTGTATTTCTCTCCACAGTTCTACTAGTTTTAATTCATGCAGTTTGGAATTCTTATTATGTACATAAATGTTGAAGGTTAATATGTCCTCTTTTGAAGTAACACTTTAATGATCACATAATTTTTATCATGGTAATACTCCTTCAACTTAAATATACTTCATCTGTTAGGAACATAGTCAAGCTACAATCCTTTGAACTCTTTATTGACCTTCATATGTTTAATGAGCATTTATAATTTTTTATTCTATATGTTTGCAATACCTAGTGCTTATACTCATCTTGGAGGTCTAATAGATAAACTTGCTATATCTTGATTATTTAGTTGCATCTTGATAAGTTTTGCCCTTCTTCCCACCGATTCCTTCTCTCTCCTTTCCCAGATTCCCTTCACATCTATAGTCTACAGAGCCCCCAATTTCTTAATGTAGTAGCTCTTTTATTTTGCTCTGTAAATTACTTGTATTTGGGGTCTCTCATCCTGGTATTAGAGAAACCATGCAATATGTAATCTTTTGTAACTGATTTCATTTAGTATTATTGTCTCAATGTCTGCCCATTTTCATACAAATGACACAAATTTATCTTTCTTTATGGAGTAATACTACATTGTGTATATATATATTTTTTTTCTTTATGCATTTGTCTGTTGATGGACACATATGCCCATTCTGTTGTCTACCTGTTGAGTTGTTCTGCTATAATGTCATAATATCATGACTTAACTCTTTCATAATGTAAGGATAGCTGTATGAAATGAAATGAAATTTATTACTTTTATGAGAATTTTTTATGCTGATTTTCAAAATGGTTTTATTTAGTTTGTATTCCATTTTTAAGACAGCATCTGAATAGGATTTTTTGTTTTTCTGTGTAACACTCTACTTATAATTGAGGTGTTTAGAAAGTTAGCATGTAATGTGATCATAGATACGTGGTCAGATTTCATTTTGTCATCTTGCTATATTTTCTGTTTATCATTTCTTTGCCTCTTTTATCTGGTTTTTAATTGGATTTTTTTTTTGTTATTTTTGTCTTGTGTTGTTAGTTTTTTGTGTTTATTTTAGTAGTGTTTTTAAGGTTTATATACAAAGTTAATTTATTACTGTCTACCCTCAAATCATGTTCTAATAAATCTCACAGAGTATAACAACCTTTGAATAGCATATACTTCTATTTATCCCTTCCTGTTATTTATTGTAGTTGTACATTTTACTTGTTTATATGTTATAACATAATCCATTTTTGTTATTTTTGTCTGAAGTTTCAAGTATCTTTTGAAGAGGTTTAAATAAGAAAAATTATGATTTTTACCTTTGTGATTTTCATTTCCAGTACTCTCCATTCCTTTGTAGAGATGTATTTTTTCATTTATTTGCTTTTATTTTATTTTTTATTAATTTTATTGAGAAACAGCAATGAGACAGTTTCAAAACCAATTAGTAGGACAGTTTCAATAATTAATATATTGCATATTGTCATCGTAGTGATTATTCGTAGTACAAGATGCAGACATGATATCAAATCTCAGTGAATTATGAGAAAGTAGCTGTATATCTAGCCTATTTTGAATATACAGATACAAAATGTTCCTTCATTTATATCCCCTTTTTTTGTTTAGTTTTGTCAGAGATGGATATTTCATTGCCACTGAAATATTGTAGAGGTATGAATTCAGCAAAATAATCTAATACAGTCCAGTAGTCCATAATAGTAGTGGGTTATCCGTAGGACTGGCAATGTGAGAAGTTGTTGACTTGAGCCTTTTATAGCTCAGCATATTAATATGGCTTTACTTTTTATACTTAGTTTTTATACTTTTCTGCTGGATGGTTAAGACCAAGATAAAGCAAGACCTGTACAACAAAAAATGGAACTTTTGTATCTGATAAGGTCAGTCAAATCCCCTCAGGATTTAACCTGAAACCTTGTATCGCAGTTTGTAGATCCTTTGTCAGTGTCAGCCATGTGAATGAGTCATGACCAGAGATGTATTTTTACCTTCTATCATTTTTTCCATTGATCTGAAGGACTTCTCTTGACACTTGCCATAATCTGGAATTCCTGATGATGAATTCTTTCGGCTTTTATTTCAAAAGTCTTCAGCTTTTTTTCTGAAATTTTTTCTGTATGTATTGAATTCTTTGTTCAGTGTTTGTACTTTCACTTTTATGAAATGTTGTTCCTCATCTTCTTACATCCATCTTTTCTGATGGGAAGTCTTTTTTATTATTATCATCTTTTTGTCCTTCCTGAAATTCTTCCATAATTTCATTTCTTTTTTTCTTCAGAATGTCCTTTTTTTTTACTCAAATTGATTTGTGTTTTCTAAATGTTTCTTTTATTTCGAATTTGTAGATATTCTTGCATGTTTTGATTGTCAAATTTGGAAAATTTTCAGTTACTATTTCTTGTCCATCCCGCCCGCCCCCGCCCAGCCCCTGAGACCGGGCAGAGACAGCGCGGCCGACTCCGCCTTCCTTCGGGTATTTTCAGTTTTGCTACTTCTATCTGCTGAGACTCTGGTTACTGGTATATTAAGTTGTTAGTCTTTGTCCAGCAGATGTTCTGCCTGTCCCTTTGAACTCTCCTCCCGTTCCCATTCATGAGTTTTGTTTTCATTTTTTCCTTCTTTTCCCATTTACAAAATTTTTTTCTTTCTTTGCTTTCTCCCTCCTCGTTGGTCCCTTACCCATTTGAACATTTTCTTCTTATTTCACAATATCTATTATATATTTTGGTACTTATTTACTCTTTTGGTATCTCACACCAGAGAAGCAATGTGGTATTTACACATGTACATCCAATTTGTTTCACTTAGGGGAATGGTCTCAAGGTCCTTCTCTTTATCTATAAATGTCTAAAGCTTATCCTTTATGGCAGAGTAGTACTCCATTGTATTTTAAAAAGCCACATCTTCTTTATCCATTCACCAGTTGAAGAGCATTTGGGTTGTTTCCAACATTTGGCTGTGCCGTTATAAACATAGGTGAACATATATTGCTGTGGCATGATGCTTTTAATTCAGGAATATACCATGAAGGGAAATAGCTGTATTAAATGGGACCTCTAATCCTAGTTTTTTGTCAAATCTCCTTACTGATTTTCACAGTGATTGTGCCAGTATATATTACCACCAAAGTGGAAAAGGCTTCTTTTATTGGTTGATTTCTTAGTAGTAGTCTTTCTCTGGGGTGAGATGGAATCTTGGTGTTGTTTTTGTATTTCCATTTTCTTATGTATTTAGTGTAGGCCCTATAGGGTCTACAGGGTCTCACTACAGAGATTCGCCTGATAGTAATCCTTTCTGTTTTTCAGCCTTCCAAGCTCTGGGATTATAGGCATGCACTACCACGTCTAGTCTCAATCACTGCCTCAGCATACCCCAGGGGTGGTGCTGACTTGGCATGCCAGGGATCAAACCTCATCATTGTGTCTGCCTAAGCAGGTGCTTTAATCTGCTGAGCTATGTGGCCGGCCCTAGTGTTGTTTTAATTTGCATCTCTCAAATGATGAGTGATGTTGATCATTTTTAAAAATATTTATTTGCTCTTTGTACTTCTTCATCTGAGAAGTGTGTATTAATCTCAGATGTTCATTTTTGCATTGGGTTTTTAAATGTGAGAAGTCTTTAAATGTGTGATTTTTTTTTTTAGCTCTTTACATATTCTAGACAGAAGTCCTTTGCCTGAGGAACACCTAGCAAAACTGTTTAAAATTTTAAAAAAATTAAATTTTCTCTTGGCTTCATTTGGATAATATTTATTTGTATCTTTTCAAGTTCTTGAATATTTTCTTTTCCATTATTATGTCATTTATTCAGTTTGTTACATTTTTCACCTCAGATACCATATTTTCACCTCTAAACTTTTTATTTAGGATCTTCATTATGTCTTTCATGAGTTCACATTTTTAATGAATAGATTATAGTACAGCTGTTTAACTTTTTATATGGTATTTGTGACATTCATGTTAATTTTTTATATGTGAATAAAAATTTTATGTCATTTTTGATTGGGCTAACCATATTGGTTTTCTTTTTATATTTTCAAATGTCTATTGCTGGTAATGTTTGTATCATGCTTTGTAAATTTTACCATTTTGTTAGCCTTCTTGAACTTTTGTTGGGCTAGAATATGATAAAGTTGCAGAGCTATTAAGATTTTTTAGGTAGAGGCAGAGTGGTTCTAAGTGTTGGAAAAATGATTTTCTGTTGGATATTGATGACAAGTACTGTTCCTGGCCCAGTGTTGCTGATAAAATCTATTCTGTTTCAAGTGGTTCTTCTTCCTGCCCTGGATAGTTGCTTCACACATACACTTAGGGTATTGTTTTGAATATTTGTATTTGCAATTGTATCTGCCTTCCTCTGCCTGGACTCCCAGGTTTTTCTCCTCACCTCAGGAAATCTCCCAGGCTCCACCTCAGTTGCACTTGCTTGTCTCATGGTCTGGACACTTAAGTCAGATTTCTAAGCATCCTTACATTTATTAACTATTAGCTTCCCAGAAGGCACCTTTAGTGGTTACTTCATTAGTATAAATACTGTAATTAGTATAATAGAATGGACAGGAATTGCTACAGATGTCTTTGTAGTTATTTAAATGAATTAATTGGCTAAGTTAACCAATTCAGGAGCATTAAATTATTGGTTAGTATTTTCAATGCCTACAAAGATGCTTTGCTTGTACCCCTATTATTTAGAGTTCACTTATTTATACCAGCCAAGTAACCAATTAGCAAAAATTATAGAGTAGATATGTCACCATATTAGATGACTAGGGCTTAAGAGTAGTCATTTTGTCAGGTCCTTTTTGAGAAATTTTTCTTACTAGATCAAAGCTATATGATTCTTGTTATCCTATTATTTTTGCTGGCTACTCGTGGGAGTCTACTGCTGTCTCTTGTCTCAGGGCTCTAATGCCCTACCGTAATGCCTACTGTTTAGCTCCAGATGTTACTTACTCCAGAAAAAGATGCGAGGTTCTGCAAAGATAAAAATCAATAAAACAGACTACTACCTAGGAAACCTCATTTACTTTTTGGGGTCAGTAATTAACTTCTTCTTGGGAGAGTTTAAGAAACAGATGCAAATTAATAGCTATTCATGAAACTGATATTTAAACAAATGTAAAGATGCTGTTTGTAATGCTTTATGTTTATTTCAAGGATATAATATTTCCATCAAAAATATTTGTTCTCTGTCCTGCTGACAGAAACAAGCAAAATATTGTTATGGACAGCTAAGTTAGGTAGAGATATTATAGGCAGTCAGGGTTAGGCTCTCAAAGGAGACAGTGCAAAAGACAGGATATCTTGCAACTGTAGGGAAGACAGACACCTCTAGCTAAGAGCCAAACCTCAAAACTGGACTCCTAGTTTTATCTCTTACCTCAGGAACTCTCCCAGGCTCCACCTCAGTTGTACAAAAGATTAAACAGATGCACCCACATGCTCCCTTAGAGGATGAACAACAGTGATTGGTACTATAAATAGATATTAATTGCCTTGAGAAACCCAGCATCTTACTGGTTGACCATTATTTTGTCCCATCTCATGCCCACTTTGTGATTTTCCAGGTTTCCCTACCTTGGATCTGATTTAGCTCATGATTTTGCTTTATAAAAATTCCTAGAAAAGGCACAGTCCTCAGCAACCCACTCTGGACTACTTTTTACTCTCTCAAGACAGCTTTCTTTCCCAGTATTCTGCTGTTAATCTCTAGAATTTGTACTTTGATTTTAGAGAACACAGCCTATACCAGACATTGAATGGGTTGGTAGTTTCTTTCCCCTATATCAGTGTGACCTGCTTTTTTAGTTAGATAACTCAAGTACTGGAAGATGTTTTTACTAATAAACCCCTTAATTGATTAGTATTTGTTCTTTTAAGAAGATTAATGAATAAAACTTTTACTTTACTGATAAAGCCCTGAGTCAGATTTAGTACTGATAAGAAAAATAAGAATTTGAACCAAAAATCACATGTTTGTGAAAGTAGAGCTTTGTGTGGTAAGTCTGAGTAAGGTTTCTCTGTGATGTGATTTGACCTCAGTGGTCAGTAAACAAAGCTAAAAGAAAGAATAGGATGATAAAAGGAAAGAAATGTGGCTTGCAAACACTTTGAAAATTCACTGCAACATACAACCACTTTCAAGTTGCTCACATGTTTTTCTGACTGGAGCACTGTACCGTATTTCTCCAAAGGGCTGTCTTGCAGTACACTAGGTGTGATAAAAATTTTTTTTCCATGGAGTATGTGTCTTGAGATCCTACAAGTGGATATTTTATAATTTTTTACTCTTTATAGATACAAAGGGGGGCTTGGGAGAAAGGTTGAAAATGGAATCATTTCTAAAATCGTTTACTTTGAATATTGTTCACAAAGCATTCTTATGGAGAAGCTTTTAGGGAGCATGGTGTTTCTTTTATTTCAGTTAGGTTTACTACTATTTGAATTGTTTATCTCAAATATTTTTATATCTAATTTGCAGTTAACATGTATGTATTGATCTAATATATATAGGTTCAGTGTGCTCTTTTTGCACATGCATACAGAGTATATTGATCAAATCTAGCCTCTCCTTTGCTTACTATCTTCTCACAGTTCCCAGCTTCTTCTAATAATCATGTTTCTACATTCTAGTATGCTTTAGGTTGTTTATTTGAGCTCATTTTTTTTCTGATGAGTGAGTTCATCACTGTAAATTTCCCTCATAAGACTACTTTCATTGCATCCCGTTAGTTTTGGTATGTTTTACTGACCTCATTTAATGGTATATTCTTTTTAATGTCATCTTTATTTCTTCTATGACCAATTGGTTGTTCAGAGGGGTAATGTTTATCTTTTTTTTTTTTTTTTTTTTTTTTTTTTTTTTTTTTTTTTTTTTTTTTTTTTTTTTTTTTTTTTTTTTTTTTTTTTTTTTTTTTTTTTTTTTTTTTTT
>PVKA01014777.1:0-51582 GCA_004027165.1 Ctenomys sociabilis | reverse complement strand
TATATATATATATATGGTAGGGTCTACAGGGTGTTCAGGGTTTCTCTACTAGATGGGACTTGTAGTGATCCACCTGTTTACACCCTCCCAACAGCTGGGATTACAAGCACGCACCCCCAGGCCCAGTCTCAATTGCCCTCTCAGGGTGCCCTGGGGCCAGTGCTGGCAAGGCAGGTTTGCAAGTTTGGGGATGGAATCCCGGGCCCCTGCTTGCAGGCACTTTAATCTACTGAACTATTTGGCTGGCCTTTGTATTAACATAATTTAAGCTGTGTTATAATCTTCCAAACTATAAAAGAACCAAGTTACAACGTGATGTATTTATTTATTTTGTTTGTTTGTTTTATTTGAATCCTTAATGATTCTGTATCAATCACAATTTAATGCTAGTTTCTAGGAATGAATTTGACAGTATACAATAAGGACTTTAAGGAACATTTGTTTTAGATTTTATTGAAGTTCTTACACAATTTAATAGTGATTTCGTTAGATCCTGGACTTTTCTCAGTTGGTATGTTTTTGTTACTGCTTCAGTATCATTGGATTAGGATTATGAACAAATTTAAACAGTCATAGGATAGGATTTTTTTTTTTTTGGCGGAACTGGGGATTGAACACAGGCCCTTCTGCTTGCCAGGGAGCACTTATTCTACTGAGCAATCTCCTCTACAACGTGTTTTATTGATTTAAATTCCAACCTTCGTTAATCTTTTACTCCATCATTCCTAATTGTGACCTGACTCTGTTTTTTACTTTTCCCTATATTAGCCTGTTTTTATTGGTGTATTAATTGTGTTTTTCATTTCCTATATTTTCTAATACTTTGACATCTTGACCTGGCTATTCAAGGGCTTCATTCCTAGAGAGCATGGATCTTTCCTTCTGTATGCCTTTGATGTACAAATCAACTACCTTAGTTAGTGACCCTGGCCAACTTCTTTTTCAGATTCTCGCATACCCAGTATTCTTGTTGAAGTCACTCCAGAGCTGGCCATTGGATGCCCTCTCCCCAGGGCCCAGAGTCCCCAGGAATAATTTAAACTAAGCGTCCTCTGCATACCCAACCTGTCTCATGCGTTTCTTTCCATGTGAATTCCAGTAAAGGCCAGCCTGGCTGCCCCTGCCTGACAGCAGCCATGCTTCTGTGTGTGCTGCCCACTTCATTGCAGCATGGTGGGCCCCTTGTCCTGGCAAATGAGTAGTGATCTCATTTTCAAGCAGCTGTTCCTTCAAAGGCAGCCTGATTTGTTGATCTCATCCTATCTGAGTAAAAATATTTGGATGAATTTGAAAGCAGTTGGAATTTGGGTTAGAAGTTTTATGAGAATTAATTACCCTTGACCGTCAGTTCTACTTATCTGTTACCATAAGTCTAATTTTTTAGCTTGGGTTCTGTATTATGCTGATATTTAATTATCTGTCCTAAATGAAGTAAAAGGGAAGACTAAGAGCCAGATTTTCACTGGGATTCTCTCTCTGGCTCTCTCTCTCATAAACACAGACACTTCAAATTAATATTTCCAAAGTGTTTCATGTCTTCTAGGCTGAAATAATTTTTTCTGAACATTTAGTGTCCTGGTCTGTTTCAGCTAAAAAAAAAAAAAGCCTGACATAAGAGCAGTCAACTATGACAGAGATATCTGTTACTGAATTCCTTATCATTTCTGCAGACCTTTTTAAAAATTAACACATGATGACTGTATATAATAAATACATACATTTGAGGCCAGGGAGAGGGCTCAGTGGAATAAGCACTTCCTTGGAAAACACAAGGTCTTGAGTTCAATCCCTGGTTCTGCCAAAAAACTGCCAAAACATACAATTGACACATACATATATAGTTTGCAACAATTAAACAATAATTAGCATTTCCATGTTCCTAAAATATTTACTAATTTTTATATTAATCCATGTTAGTAATTTTGAATGGAGTTGCTCATTTTGGGGAATTGGTACATGTGTATAATTTATCTACTGAGATAAGTAGAGCTGATGGTCAGTGGTGAATAATTGCCACAGAGCTTCTTGATCATTTCAGTCCCTTTACCCACCTCTCCCTTTCCTTCCACTTGGCCTTATCCTTTCCCTGTCTCCAGCAGTTTACATTCTAGTTTTCTATTCTCTCTCCTTTGTTTTATTCATTCAATTATTTTTATTTTAGGTTTCTCAAATAAAACAAGACATACAATGTATAATAGTACATAATCTTCTGAGTCCAACTTATTCCATTTAGCTTCAATTCTCCAGGTCTACCCATTTTTCTACCAATGAGATGATTTCATTCTCCCTTATGATTTAATACCCCACATGTCTATGGTACATTTCCTTTATCTATTTATTGGTTGACTGGCATCTAGGCTGTCTTTAGAGCTTAGCTGTTTGAATTGCACTGTTATAAACAGGTATATGCACAAATCACTATAATATGTTGTCTTCAATTCTTTCTGAAATATACCCAGGGATGGGATAGTTGGATCAAATGATATTTCTGGGTTTAGATTCTTTTTTTATTTTTAATTTATGAATTTGGTACAGTTTCACTACACAGCTCGGACTCATAGTGATCCTTCTTTTTTCAGCCTGCTCAGTGCTGGGATTACAGGTGTGGGCCACCATGCCTGGTCTCAGTGTCTGGCTCAGTGCACCCAAGGGTGGGGCTGGTGCAGCAGGTAGTGCCAGGGATCGAACCCTGGTCCCTGTTTTTCCACTGAGCTATCTCATTGACTTTCTATACTGAGCCAATGGGGCTGAACTGTTTTATATACTTTCCAACTTTATAGATTTAATTTTTCCCTTTGTATTTTAGCCAACATTTACTGTTGTTCTGTATTCTTGATGATAGCTATTGTGGCTGGGGTGAGATAGAATCATCTTAGAGTTTTGATTTGCATTCCTTTAATGCCTAAAGATGTTTAACATTTTTTCATATATTTATCAACCATTTATACTACTTCTTTTTATTTATTTTTTGTCTTTTATTTTGAGCAGGGCCTTGCTAAGTGGCTCAGGTTGACCTTGAGTTCACTTTTTTTTTATTTTTATTTTATTTTTTTTTTTTTTTGTCTTTTTGAGACAGGGTCTCACTATGCAGTTCAGGCTGGCCTTAAACTCACTTTGTAGCTCAGGCTGGTCTCGAACTCACAACAATCCTCCTGCCTCAGCCTCCCGAGTGCTGGGATTACAGGCATGTGCCACCACGCCCGGCCTTGAGCTCACTTTGTATCCCATGCTGGCCTTGAACTCCCAGCAATCCTCCTGCCTCAGCCTCCCAAGTGCTAGGATTGCAGGTTGCATCCCCACATCCAGCTGTGCTACTTCTTTTGAGAGGTGTCTATTCAGTTCATTTGTCCATTTACTGAATTAATTTCCTATTGTGTTTTGGATTTAATTTTTTTTTTTTTTTTTTTTGTCTTTTTGAGACAGGGTCTCACTATGCAATTCAAGCTGGCCTTAAGCTCACTTTGTAGCTCAGGCTGGTCTTGAACTCACAACAATCCTCCTGCCTCAGCCTCCCCAGTGCTGGGATTACAGGCATGCGCCACCACGCCCGGCTACTTGGGTTTAATTTTTGTGAGTTCTTTATATATTCTGGATATTAATTGTTTATTGGAAGAGTAGTTAGCAAAGTTCTTTTCTCCTTCTGTAGGTTGTCACCTCAATCTATTGTTTCTCATGCAGTACAGATGATTTCTAATCTGATATAATCCCATTTATGGTTCTCGATATTATTTGTTGTGCTAATGGTGAAGGACTAAAAAAGATTAGGAAATAAGTTTTCTCAACATAAAAGCCCTTCCCTTTCCCATGGCTGTAGTTCTTCATTCTAATGCAGATAGAAGGGATTTGTGTCTCAGTAAATAAAATTTTATAGCCTTCTGTTCCTGTAACATCTTGCTATGCCCAAGCATGGCCACCAAAACACAAAACAGTTACAGTTGATGGTTACATACAGCAATAATCTTGAATTCCACAAGAGGGTGGGCTTTGTCCAAGTGCCTTAACGTGAGCTCTGACCAGTGAAGATGGACCCTATTCCCTAGAGCTCTTTCCCTTTCTATATTGAAACCAAGACGTGGCAGATTCCATTTAGCAGTTCAGTTGTTTTTTTGGTCCTGTCTGTGATTTAAATTTGAAAAAAAATTTCTCACTTCATTTTTATTTTCTGCAAGTGAACTTATCTTACTGCCACTTTTGCTCATTTTTCATTGTTCTTTTCTCTTCATATCACATGGATGTCTTTTCTGTTTTCTTTTTTTTTTATTTTAGGGAAGGGTCTATAGGGTGTTTAGGGTCTCACTGCTAGATCAGACTCATTGTGATCTGTTTACAGGCTCCCAAGAGCTGGGATTACAGGCACTTGCCATCACTCCCACTCTCAATTGCCATCCCAGGGGGTGGGTCCTGCATGGCAGGCCTGGGGATTGAACTCCTACCCCTGTGCCTGCTTGCAGGTACTTTAATCTGCTGATCTATTTGGCTGGCTCTTGGATGTCTTTTTTGTTTGTTCCATTAAACACCCATGCTTCTTGTCACCACTTCTCCTTAGTCCTCCTCTTTGCTTGTTCTGCATGCAGTACCTTCAACTATTCATTGTACCTAAAAAGGCTTCCAAATTACTTTTTCTTCCTTCCTGTATCAATACTTAATTTTCTACAAGCTTTCAGAGGTATGTAATTCTGTTCTGGTAGCTTGAATTATTAGGTACTTTTAAAAGTGACTTCTAGCTGGGCATGGTGGCATGTGCCTGTAGTCCCAGGACTCTGGAGGCTGAGGCAGGAGGATTTCCATGAGGTCAGCCCAGACTGAAGTATAGAGCATGACCCTGTCTCAGACAAAAAAAAAAAAAAAAAAAAAAAAAAGCATTCATGTGGTACTGGGGATCACACGTAGGACCTTGTGCTTGCCAGGCAGGCACTTGTGCTGCCGACCTATCTCCCCAGCCCCCAAAATGCATGTAAAAGTGATTTCTTTATGTATTTTTGCTTTGCTTTTCAAAATAATAGTTATCTTGTGTCAAAATCTTATATATAAAAAAAGAATGATGTTAACAGAGTATTTAGATAGCTATTATTAAATAAGATGGATTAATTCAGGTCTAAGGAGAAATGATGTGTTCATTCTGAATATTAAGTATTTTTAAAAAATGTATTTAGTACAGGGTCTACAGCGTCTCAGTATACAGATGGACTCAGTGATCCTCCTGTTTCCAGCCTCCTAAGCACTGGGATTATAGGCGTGAGCCACCATGCCCAGTCCTGATCAGTCTCAGTGTGCCCTAGGGGCAGGACTGGCATGGCACACTGGGAATCCAACCCCAGCTGTGTGCCCTAGGGGCAGGACTGGCATGGCACGCTGGGAATCCAACCCCAGCTGTGTGCCCTAGGGGCAGGACTGGCATGGCACGCTGGGAATCCAACCCCAGCTGTGTGCCCTAGGGGCAGGACTGGCATGGCACGCTGGGAATCCAACCCCAGCTGTGTGCCCTAGGAGCAGGACTGGCATGGCACACTGGGAATCCAACCCCAGCTGCTGTGCTCTGTCTAAGCAGGAGCTTTAATCCTCTGAGCTATGTTGTCAGCCCAGAGTATTCTGAAATTTCTGTTGACCGGGAATTTTTTTGTTGGATATAGCCTTAGAGTTTCTAAAATTACTTTTACCTGTTATTAAAGGAAATGTGTTCTATATGTTTTAATGGTGTACAAAACTGTGCCCCGTTTCTTAGGTGCACCCTGTGACCCCACCTTTCTTCTGGGCTGCGCTCCCTGCAATATGATCTGCTCCATTATTTTCCGGAAACGTTTTGATTATAAAGATGAAGATTTCCTTAACTTGATGGAAAAATTCAATGAGAATCTCAGGCTTTTGAGCTCGCCATGGATTCAGGTAGGTCTAAGAGCCTCCTTTCTTACCAAGCCATTTGTATTCTTTCTGCTGAGCTCACAGTTCTCTAAGCAATGAAGCAGGTGTTTGAAAACTAGACATTGTGGATGAAATAATGTGGTAATTTTGCAAATTAGATTCCTACCATCATTATTGCTTTTCCAAGTTTTCATTTATATTCCCTTTCATAGTAATATAAATAGTGTGTGTTTTGTAGGCTTTCGGTGTTTCATAAAGTATATTTGTGAAATTTGTATTTTCTATCCCATGTAAGCTCAGAAGTCTCTTTTCCTTTAGTTTATGTTCATCTAGTTTGGGCAGAATTTTCTTGAATGTGAGGAACCAAAAAAGGAGGAGGGAGAAAGGGTGAAGGAGGGGGAGAGAAAAGGCAGAAAGAAGACAGGAAAGCAAGAGAAAGGAGGCAAAAATAAAAGGGGCGGAGTGGGGAAGAAGCTTCCTCCAGTTGTGCAGGTCAGGCACCCTGTGCCACAGCCTTTACTTATTAAGCACAGGTGAGAAGAGAGCCGACATGAGAGCTTGAGGTCTTCTGGGCTCCTCTCTTAGCCCTTGTCTTGCCCTGGGGAGTTTCTTTTTTTTTTTTTTTGAAGGAAGGAAAGGCTTATTGAGCTCACAGTTACTGAGGGTTTCAGTGCATACTCTTTTTGGCTGGCTCCAAGGCAGAATGGCACATGCAGAGAGCAGCAGTTCATGGCGGGGGAACAACAATGCAACAAAGAGCAATAAGTCTTCTCTCTGTTTCTTATATTACATGCAGGCTCTCTGCCCCAGGCTGGGGGAAGTACTCACACACATAATCCCAGCAGCACTAAGACCCATGATCTCAGCTTTGGATCACACATAATCCCAGTGGATCATGAGTTAATCACAGACTCTAGAAGTCCCCACCCCATGACTACATGAGGCTTTGGGGGGACAACTAGACACATAACATTTCACCCCTGGACCCCCAGAGTCTCATTCATATCCTTTTGTGCCAAAGACATTTTAGTCCATCTCTAAGTGTTGCTGAAGTCCCAACAGTTTCAGCATGGCTGAAAGGTCAAGTTCCAAGTCTCCTCCAAGATCCAAGGCAAACTCTTAGCTGTGAGCTCCTGTACAAAAGAAAAGTTAAACACATGTGCCATTCAAAGGCAGAAGATAAACATTACCAATCCAAAATGTACAAACAACAGGGGAATACAAAACCCTGGAACCAACACAAGTCCAAAATCCAAAAGGGCAAACATTATATCCCATAGTTCCAACTGGAACATCCGAATCAGTCTGCACTGAGTTGTGAGCTCCAAAGGCCCTACACGGCTCCACCCCTATGGCACTTCTGGTGGTTGTAGCTCCCATGGCTTCTTTCTCAGGCCTGTTTTGCTCCCTACTTGCAGCTTCCCTTAGATGATCCACGTTCCTGGCTTTTCCAAACTTCTGGGGTTTCCACTGAATAGTATTCTCTCTCACAGCTTTGCACACCGCCCTCTTGGGGGCACACTGCCTGGCCTCCCAGGCCTTCTGAAATCGAGGTAGAAGCCTTCTTAACCTCAGAGCTCCTGCATTCTGCATGCGCCTAAAACCAATGCCATGTGGATGATGCGGAGGTCTGCTGCCAGCTGGAGCAGTAGGCAAGTTTTCCTTTCTCTTGGCTGTAGGGGTTGAGTGCCTGGGTGGCTGAGCACTCAGACCCTGATTCCCAGGAACAAATTCTCCATGTCGGCGCCATTCTGGAATGTGGTGTGGCCACTGCCGCCATTCTAGAACATGGGGTTCTGCAGCTTTCTTCTCAAGGCAAAGTCCCTGACCTTTGCAGTTCTGAGCATGCAAAGGGTGGAGACCTGCCTCCTCCTGTGTTGCCCTCAGGCCATCCTTTCCATTCTCTTGTTCCTTCTCCAAAATGGAGATCTGCTTAGCTCAACCTTTGCAGTCCACAGCTTTCTTGGTGCTTCCTTTCTGGTCAAACTCAGAGCATTTTGGACCAATCCTGCTGGGCTCCTTGCTCTTCATTCTCGACATAAATCTGGCTAAAAGTCCCCCGCAACAACCAAGCCACTGCCCCAATATTTGGCTGCTTTGAAATATCTTTTGAAAGATTAATCAGTCTACCATACTTAAACTCAGTCTTAGACGAAGTCTCTGGACATGAGCAAAATTCAGATAGTCTTTTGGCCAAACCATAGCACAAATCATCTGGAGCCCAACAACCAATGTGGTCCTTCTTCCGAGCAGAACCCTCTCCAGTCTGGTCTTTAGAGGCCTTCTAGTTTTCTGAGCTCTGACCAGAATCTCCCAAACAGAGCAGCCAAAGCTGTTCCAGCGCTTCACTTGTAGGCAACATCTCTGAACCTTTCCTATCTCTCCCCAAAAGCCCTGGGGAGTTTCTAGCCTTTTCAATACATGTAACATATGTAAGCGCTGCTTCTCCTTCTCCTTGTCCTTCTCCTCTTCTTCCTCCTCCTCTTCTTCTTCCTCCTTCTTCTTCCTTTTCTCTCTCTTTTTTTTTTTTTTAATGAATTTGGTACAGGCTCTCACAATGCGGCTTGGACTCAGAATGATCCTGTTGTTTTCAGCCTCCCCAGTACTGGGATTACAGGCATGCTCCACCACGCCCATTCTCAGTGGCTGGCTCAGCATGATTGTTGTAAACATTGTTTTCTAGAGGGTCTGGTGCAGCATGTGGTGCTGGGTTCAAGCCCTAGTCCTACACTTGCCTATGCAGGTGCTTACTGTGCTGAGCTATCTCTCTGGTCATAGGCACATTTTGAATGTCTTGATTTTCCAAAAATCCTCTTTCCCTACTTTCTTTCTCTTCCCAGGATTTCAGTGTTCTGCCATGTGCCTTCCTGTAGTCTGGTGCCTCAGGTGCCTGGGTTGCTTGGTAGCATTGCAAGGCTTGCAGTGCTGCTCACTGCCTCTCTCCAGTGAGTCTGGGCTCGGTGACATGACAGGTGTTTTGCTTCCATCCTTCTGGTGATCCTCAGCCTGGTGATCCTCAACAGAGAAACACAATCTCTGTTCCCTAGAACACAGTGTCAGGGCTGCTGCTAAGTCAAGGAGGAAGATGGGACAAAGGTGAAAGCAATGTCACAAAGCTTTCCTGCCATTTTTTATGTAGCCCATTAGCTTTCTTTTGATTGTTATAAACATTTATTGTTTTCTAGAGTTCTGCCAAAACTGATTGTGACAGTTTTTGCTTGATTTTTTTTTTTAATTTTGTATGGGGATGGGCTATTCATTGTGCTGCTATGTGCTTATTGTCCTTATCAGAAAGTGAAAGTTTTTATTTTTATTTTTATTTATTTATTTATTTTTTTGCAGAACCGGGGATTGAACTCAGGCCTGTGCGCTTGCCAGGGAAGCGCTTATTCCACTGAGCCATCTCCCTGGCCAGAAAGTGAAAGTTTGGACATGACAATCTTGTCCATATTTTAGTGGCATGATATGCACACTTTAGGAAGATATTTACAGACAGGAAGATAACTGCCTGAATACAAGGTTGAAGTTCAATCCCATGGGCCAGGAGTTTCCTCACAAACTCTGAACTCAGTTGCCAATCAGTCATTGGTGACTACGCAGAAGGACACCTGCAGTGCTCAGTGCAAGTTGAAGTCCTTGCCGAAAGCCTCCATGACCCACACGCTCATCCACCAGTCAACAGTCAGAGCCCTCTTTGTTACATTGCTTGTCAAAAATGTCCCAGTTTAGGACATCAAGGATGGAGAATATTTAGGAGCACAGACTTTACCAGCAATGTTTGAGTGCTGGGGGCTGATTGGTCCTTAAGTTGAAATCCTAGTTGAGAAAGTAACAAGGGTCAGGATGACAGTGCAGTCAGGTTTTGGCATGCATGAAGCACAGCCAAATGCAACAACATTGCCCTCTGCTAAACTGGCACAATTCACATTTTACCTGGAGGATAATTGTGTGATTGTGTGGAAGGGGTACAGCTTAGATATTCTGCGCACAAGTCCTTGCCCACAAAATTATTGAGTTGGGTTTCATGGTGTCTTTGCATTCCTCCCAGTTATAAAATTGTGATTCTATCCTGAGGCTGATTGCTAGTAGTAGAAATAGTGTGGAATGGCTCTATGCTCTGAGCAAGAGGTTGTTCAAACTTTCTTAATCTCTGTCCTCTGTAAAATGTGAATTATAGCACTTTATGCTATTTTGTATTTCAGGATTGTAAGTGAAGATGAGAGAACTGACACAAAGATTTGTTAATGCGATGAAAATAGTGTATGAGTACATGAAATTCTTGTTATCTTTGCTCCAGGAATAGGTTAATCTATCAGTACAGAAAATTCTTTTCTATGTTTAAACAAATGTTCCTTCTCAAATTGGAGAATTCTTCTTTTGGCTGTGCTTGGAACTGAGCCTCATTCCCAGCAATGAAAAAATTTTATTTTAAATTTTAAGACAAGGACCAGCTAAGTCAGTAAGTTGCCAACTTTGGTTTCAAAGCTATAGTCTTCCTGCCTCAGCCTCCCTGAGGTTGTTATGATCACAAGGGTGTGCCACCACACTCATCTTAGAGACCATTTTTTAAACTTACTAGAGTGTTTAACTGGGGTTTGGCTTATGGTACTTGTATATATCTTCATTACATTTTCTAATTAATTTTTTTTTCCTCTAGGGTCTGCAATACTTTCCCTTTTATCATTGATTATCTCCCGGGGATCCATAACAGAATACTTAAAAATTTTGCCTATGTAAAAAATTATGTTTTGGAAAGAGTGAAAGAACACCAAGAATCCCTGGATGTCGGCTCGACAATCCTCTTGACTTCATTGATTGTTTCCTGATCAAAATGGAGCAGGTAAGATGGTGTGTGCCTGCATTTCTCATTTCATTCACAACTTCTGGGCATGTGGAGGCTGTGTAGCCGGACTTGCGAGAACCACTTTCTGAGCGTCAAGGTTGTGCGTAGGTTTGCACTAAGCACTGAGGAGATCAAAAATTGAGCTGTTAATCGATGGCAGTACCAAGGCACTGCCTTAGACAGTCATTATCTATGTGAGAAAAGACAAACTGCACACAAATACGGGGGATGGGAAACACTGTTAGGTTAGATGAAATAAAATTGTAAGAAAAATAGACATGATTGTAAAACACAGTGTGAGGGAGATCAGGAAGGAAAGGTTTAATGTGGGTGAGTTTCCTGTATATCCCGAGGCTTGCTTGATATACGTCTTCTAGTATTTGCAGTATGAAACAGGGAAGGGGATTTCAGATAAGTAGAATGTGGTGTGAGGTGGTGCAGGTTGTATGGTGGAGAAGAGGAGCTGCAGAAGCCTGCACTGACCTCAAGCACACCTGAACTTGGACAGATAAGGAGGTAAATGCTGTGCAAACCTGAGTGTTGATGTGGATAATTGTGCTGTAAATAGGTAGTAGTCCTGAGCCCCAACAAGAATGCAATGCAGAGAGCATGTAGGAATATTATCCTGGGAGGAGCCTTTTTACCAAGATGGCACCTAAGGTGAAGAAGGAATTCCCTACCTCTCCCAAAGCTGAAGCCAAAGGAAAAGCTTTGAAGGCCAAGAAAGGCATCCACAGCCACAAAAAGAAGAAGATATAAATGTCACCCAACTTCTGCCATCCCAAGACACTGTAGCTCCTGAGGCAACCCAAATACCCTCGGAAGAGCGCCCCCAGGAGGAACAAACTTGAACACTATGCCATCATCAATTTCCCCCTGACCACAGCGTCAGCCATTAAGGAGACTGAGGACAACCCACTTGTGTTCACTGTGGATGTCAAAGCCAATAAGCACCAAATCAAACAAGTTGTAAAGAAGCTCTATGACATCAATGTTGCCAAGGTCAATACCCTATTGGGCCTGATGGAGAGATGAAGGCATATGTTTGACTGACTCTTGATTGTGATGCATTACATGTTGCCAAGAAAATTGGGATCTGGTCAGGGAGATAGCTCAGTAGAATAAGCACTTGCCTTGCAAGCACCAGATCCTGAGCTCAAACCTTGATACTGGAAAAAAAAAAAAAGACCATTTAAACTGAGTCCAGCTGGCTAATTCTGAATATTTACTTTTTTCCCAGTTTAAAAAAGAAAAGAAATATTATCCTGGGATATCTGTAGAATGGTCTGTGTGGAAGGAATTGAGCTCAGCGAATAACCATGAAATTCATCACCTGTTTGCCATTTGGTTGGATAAATGTCTAGATTATGGAAATGCAGATTCTCATATATGTAGTAACTGAAAATGGCACATGCATTTTGGGGTAGACGTATTTTTGCAAAGAAGCTAGCAAAGATTTCAACCTACATCTCCTTTGTGTGTGTAGAAAGCAATGCCAACTTAATGATACTGGATCTTGCAGCAGAAGGTGTAGCGTGCCTTGCCATTTATTTAGGGCCTTTGCAGTTTTCCCACCATGATTTGTATAGTCTGGCTGAACTTTGGTTACATTACTCCAGTAGGTGGTGCTACCAATGTGCTGATTACTTTTCTTCAGAAAGTGGACCTTTTGAAAGGGTTAAATCTGTCTTAGTGGAGCTTCTTGCATACTATTAAACATGCCACATCTCACTTGGAAATTATAAAAGCCCTGTTAAGTTAACCTGATCTAGAGGAATGGGTAGAGTGTGTGTGTGTATGTGTGTGTGTGTGTGTGTGTGTGTGTGAATGACTCCCTGAGGAAAATTTTTTGCTATCAATTTTGTGTCCCATACCCTCATCTTACACCGGCTTTATTATTTATTTAGTATATATTTAGTACAGGGTCAACAGAGTCTTACTGCACAGGTCCTACTCATAGTGATCCTCTTTTGTTCAGCCTTCCAAACACTGGGATTACGGGCCCCGCCACACCCAGTCTCAGAGGCAGCCTCAGCGGAAGCAGGGCCAGCATGGCTCACTGGGGATCAAATACACTGACTTTAGTTGTCCTTGTAGAATGGTTTTGGTCACTCAGCCTGTGATTTATGATATCTCTATTAAGTTTCTTGTTCTTAGACTCTTCAGTAGCCTTTCATGGGCAGAGTTCTGGTTTAGTCTCATGTGTTCACAGCTAGGGCTTTGGAAGGTGACCGGGTCATGGATTGCTCTACTTGCCAGTGAATTAAATGGGTTAACCCGTTGGTGAACTCATAGCTGTATCTGCTGTTTGAAGTGGGGGTGTCTTTCTCATTGCTTAGAAAACACACCCAGCATCCAAAGTTAAAAGGGAAAAGGTTTATTTAGCTCACAGTTGGTAGAGGTCTCAGTCCATAATGTTCTGGCTCCAAGGCAGGGTGGTACATGGCTGAAGGGCAAGGGCTCTTGGCAACTGTGGTGGTAGGAGACATCAAAAGCAGCAGGAGCAAAAGGGGAAAGCCATTCTCTTTCTGTGCCAAGACAGTTTCACCACACACTTCAGGCTGGCCTTGAGCTCACTTTGTAGTCAAGGCTGACCTTGGATTCACATCGGTCCTCCTGCCTGAGCCTCTCTGGTACTGGGATTACAGGCCTGTGCCACCATGCCATCCTGCCTGTTTTATTTTATTCGGACTGCTGGGATTAGGGTAGTGCCAATCCAGTCAGTAGGCTGACCTTGCAATCACCAAGCCTCAATATCAGCATTGTACCATGAATTAATCACAGACTTTAGACTCAGCTACCTCTAAAAGATTCAGCCTTTCCCCATGACTGCATGAGGCATGGGGGGAACATCTAGACATAAACCACTATGTGAGGCTGGTTGAAGGAAGTGGATTGTTGGAGAAGTGTGTCCTGGAAGGGCATATTTGTGGGCCTGACTTGTCCCTTCTCTCTGTGTGCCATTTGCCGTGGGGTGGCAGCTTTTCTTTGTCTTGCCCTTACATCCTGCTGCTTCTGCCTTGGGCCAGATATCTGTGCAAGCCACTGAAATTGTGAGATAAAATAAACCTGTCCTCCTTTAAGTTGCATGTGTCAGTTTGTCCCAGCAGTGAGAAATGATTAAAACAGGCAGCAAATGTCCGTATTCTCTAGACAGAGTTGCCTGTGGCCTCTCATTTGGATTACAACAGAGGCCAACCCCATCTTGTCTTTGTGAATCCATTTTCCTTCAGCATACTCTATGATATGTTTCATGTTAATTTTTGCACATTTCCAAGTTATAATGAATCTCAGGAAATACTGAATTTAATTAATTTTTTTTTTTAAGTTCAGGTTGGCCTTGTACTCACTTTGTAGTCACAGCTGATCTTGAGCTTGTGACAATCCTCCTGCTGCAGCCTCCTGAGTATAAATACTCTAACAGAAGAAAAAATATTATAAGTTATTTCTTTATTTTTTTAAATTTTAGTACAAGGTCTACAGGGTCTCACCACATAGATTGGACTTGTAGTGATCAGCCTGTGTTCAGCCTCTCAAAAGCTGGGATTATAGGCACGCACCACCACACCCAGTCTCAATCGCCATCTCAGTGCGCCTGGGGGTAGGGCCAGAACAGCAGCCCTATGTCAGCACTCTAAGCAGGGGCATTAATCTGCTGAGCTGTTTGGCCGACCCTTATAAGTTATTTCTTAAAACATTTCATTTTACATTTGCTTTTTGCTTTAGATATTAAATGTCTCTCAAAGGCTGAAGGCTTAGTCCTCAATCGATGGTACTGTTGGGAGACGGTACAGTCTTTAGGGGTGGTGACCGGCCTAGGGGCCATTCTCCAAGGGGATATTAGAACCGTTACTCCTTTTCCTCTTTTGCTTTTTGGTGACATAAACTGTGCTCTACCATATGCTCCATGCCACAGGCCCAGGTTGATGGGGGTCAAACAAACATGGACTGTAATCTCTGATTTCATGAACATTAATATGTCTTTCCTTATCTTGATAAGTTGGTTATTTTAGACATTTTGTTACTGAGATGAAAAGCTAAATGTCACATTTTTTAAATTGAAAAATAATAATCTTGTATATTTTTGGGATATAGTGTGATGATATGTTTATATATATATTATGAAATGATAAAATCAGGCTAATTAATATGTGTGTTACATAACATAGTTATGATTTGTCGTGAGAACATTTGTAACCCATGATTTTAGCAATTTTGAACTATATGATTAACTATATTTAAGCATAGTTACTAATCTGTGCAAGAAAAAATCTTGAAAAAGTTTCTTTTGCCTACTTGAAACTTTCAGGCCCTCTGACCACTGTCTGTCCTGTCCTCACTTCACTGAGCTACTAATAGTCAAGTTCCTGCTCCCCACTTGTATGTGTTTGCCTTCTAAGAATGACATATGCAGATGGACCATGCTCTATTTGTCTGTGTGTGCCTAGGCTATTTTATTTAGCACAGTGTCTTCTGGATTCACCTGTGATGCTGCAAAAGATTGAATTTCCTTCTTTTTAAAAGGGAGAAAGATATTCTTTTTCCTCTGATTCACTTTTTTTTTTTTTTTGTCTTTTTGAGACAGGGTCTCACTATGCAGTTCAGGCTGGCCTTAAGCTCACTTTGTAGCTCAGGCTGGTCTTGAACTCACAACAATCCTGCCTCAGCCTCCCGAGTGCTGGGATTACAGGCATGCACCACCATGCCCGGCTATGATTCACTTATTTGCCGATACTTATCATCTTTCATCTTTTTAGGGATCATTTAAATATGTATGAGGAGATATTTTTTTGTGGCCTTCTGGGGGTGGGGCTGGCATGGCATGTGATGCCAGGGATCAAACTGTGGTCCCTGTGTTGCCTAAGCTTGCCTAAGCAGACACTTCAGGGGTGGTTTGTTTGTTTATTTATATTTTTGGTGCCAAGGACTGAATCCAGGGCTTCCAGCTTGCTAGGCAAGCATTCTACTGAGCCAAGTGCCCAGCCCATCAGGTGCTTTAGACTGTTGAGCTGTCCCACTGGCCCTGAGAAGATATTTCATTATGGTTTTAATTTGTGTTTTCATGGTGATTAGTGATGTTAAGCATTTTTCATGTATCTGTTAGTCACTGGTAGGTATTTTGACAAAAGCCTATCCAGATCATTTGTCCATTTACACATAGTGTTACATGTTTTCTTGGGGATATCGGCACCTAATCTCATATGTGACATGCAAATATTTTCTCCCAATCTGAAAATTATCACTCCATCAAAACCGTGGTGGTGTTGCTTGTCTGTAATCCCAGCACTCAGGAGGCTGAAGCAGGATTACTGTGAGTTCAAGGCCAGCCTGGGTACATAGTGAGTTCAAGACTAGTCTAGACGACATAGTGAAACCTTGTCACAAAACAGAACAGCATAGCACAGGACAAAACAAACATCTCTATTTCAGTGTGTGCAGATAACTTATTCTGATGAAATCCCATTTCTGTATTTTTGCTTCTGCTGGTTGTGCTTTTGGGCTCATGTCTGAGAAGTCACAGCACCAGATCACCATTTGAAGCTCTTTTGCTGTGTTTATTTCTAGTAATTTTATAGTTTCAGGTCTTAAATTTATGTCATTATGTTATCAGTTGACTCTAGTCTAAAGGCTTAAATAAGGATCTGACTTTATCCTTTTACATATAGATATCTACTTTCTCAGTACCACTGATTAAAGAGACTGTCTTTTCTCTATTAAATGGTCATGGCAATTGTATTGGAAATCAGTGACAGTAGATATGTGGGTTTGTTTCTGGGGTGTCTAGTCTATCTCATTAGTTGATGTTTGTATTTATTTATTTTAATCAGGTATCAAACTCAGTACCTTGAACTAGCCAGACAGGTGTTTTGCCACTGAACTATTTCCATGGTCCTCCATATATATATATTATTTGGTACAGGGTCTCACTATGCAGCTTGGACTCGTAGTGATCTTTACTGTTTTCAGCCTCCCCAGCGCTGGAATTACAGGTGTGCACTGCCATGCCTGATCTTGGTCCCTGGCTCAGTGAGCCCAAGGCCAGGACCAGCGTGGTGTGTAGTGCTGCGGATTGAACTTCAGTCCCTGTGCTTGCTTAAACAGGCACTAAGTCCACTGAGCTATCTCAAACCAGCTCTCCTTTTCTATATTTTGAGGACTACAATTTTATATTTTTTAATCCTATAGGGCAGTGCCTTCAGGTTTGTGCCCTCCAAGATTGTGTGATTGTAAAACATTTATTTATCATTTCTTTGGGTTTTTCTGGTGAACTTTTTGTGATTTTCTATATGTCAGATCATGTTATTTATTTATTTATTTATAATTTTGTTTTATTGAAATACAAATATCAATGAGACGGTTTTAAGATACCTTGACAAGATGGATTTCATAAATTAATACATTGCAAACTGTTTTCATAATGTTTTGGTTTCATAGAAGGTGCATACATGATATTATTATACTTACACACATTATTATACCATATGTCTCTTATCAGTAAATTAATAGATCATGTCATTTAGAAATAGACAATTTTTTATTTTTCCTATTCAGATACCTTGTAGCTTTTCCTTTTTTACCTGATTGTTTTGGCTAAGATGTTCAGTGTTCTATTGAAAAGGGTAAAAGGGCACTTCCTTGTTTTGCCCTTGATCTTAGAAGGAAAGCCTTCACCATTTCTCCATGAGTATGGAGGCATGTCATGTGTGTTCTTTGTTGTGTCCAGGAAGGTTCCTTCTGTCTCTTTTTCTTTTTTGAGAGAGAACAAAAAACATATTTGTTATCATGTGCACAAGTGATACACAGAGATAAGTAATGCAAAGGAATGCTACAAGTTGGACTACAGAGCATTTTAACAAAGGAAAACACATTGAAGCAATGACACAACAAGAGAACTTTGTGTTTCTCAGGTGATAAATTGTGGGAGAGCAAATGTATGGGAAAGCTAATGGTACATAAAGACCATTTTTGTTGGTTGGTTTGTTTTTTATTAGAGATTGTAATGCAGTTTCTACTGATGTTTATGTCAAGCTGGAGTCTGGTGATGAACATCTGTACTTTTCAAAAAATCATTACCAATATATCTTGTATATTTAAGGAGGGTGAGGGGGAACAAAAGGAGGGGAAGGTGAGGAGAAGAGGTGAAGATGGTGGAGGAAGGGGGGAAGAGAATATGGAGGGAAAGGGGAAGAAAGCGAGAGAGCGAGAGAAAGAGAGAGAGATCTTTTATTAGTTCTCTTTTCCTCAGTTGTGTTCAACTCACACTAATCCAGTGCTAATGTAGCTGAACAGATTACAGGACCCTTCACTTGGTACTCACAACCCTGCCCCCACCAGCTTAACTGAGGAGATGTCCTACACTGGCACTGGGATCTGACATCTTCTAGGTCTCTTTTGACAGAGACGGAGATCCTAGTAGGACCCTGACATCCACAAAACAGCTCTGCCTTTATTTCTTCTATTCTAATGGGGATGCCCGCAAAGGACATCATCAATATCAGCAAACCTCAATTTTATATGACCAACGTATTCTTGTAGTACTTAGTGACCTTGGACTTTAGTCATCAATACTAATGTTATTTGTCCTCTAGCTGTCTCCCTGTCTCAGCTCACTCCTGTATGATCATAAGAAACTGAATAATCTCAGTTTACATGATCAACCTACTATTGCGATAAGTATTATTTTGCCATATCTGAGTAATCACAAAGATTGCTGACAATTCTTCCATGAAACGCTGTTTACTGGAATGTAAATATATTTCAGAACAGGCAGCTGTAGCACAATCTGGAGAAGGCCAACTTCTTTGTCTTTTGCAGAATTAAGTCCCCTATGAAAATCTATTACTTAGTCACCTTTTGCTTTCCATTAAAGTGACTCTCAGAACACAGTTTTTCTCATCTCTGTAGAATCCTTGGCGATCTCCCAGGGAAGCTCACTATGTCTGGCAGAACTGTAGGTCAGGTCTGGATTGAATGAAGAGTGTTGGCCAACATGTCAGTGCTAGAGAAGTACTGCTTTGATTTTCTTCTTCTTTCCTGGAGCTGTTTTCTTTTATTCAAACACACTAGTCCAAATAGCTCAATAAAAGTTAAATGACTACAGACCTCTTTGTTTCAAATTGAGCCAAATCATCATCCAAGGATGACCAGAATTCAGAGAACTGAACCTCATGAAGAGAGATGCAGAGGATGTCACATCTTCCAACTATCTTGATCTCCTCTCAATCAGGCTACCAATCTGCGGAGTTCTCCTAGTCTTTATAGCCATGAGTTCAATAAGGATCTCTTAATTATCTTCTAAAAATCTAGCCCTGTTGTAGGTACTGAAGAAATAATAGTGAACACAACTGAACACATGTATGCCTTGAAGAACTCTATACTTTTTCTATCAGGGTAAAAAAGAAAGTCTTGTTTCTTTGCTTATGCATTGCATGAAGGCAGGGATGAAGATGAGTATGGGTAAACCTGGAGAAAAGGCTGCAGAGTACCAGAGAAGGAAGCCTTGGGGAAGACGAAGATGTGTGAGCCAGAGGTCATGCTGTAAAAGGACACAGTTCCAGCCTCATAGTCCAGAACAACCCCCACCCCCAGGGGTCACTCAGGTAGCTTAAGGACAGTGTGGGGCAAAGTCAGTACTAAATACGTATCCTCTGTGCACAACATAATGGTCCAGAACCCATGCTCGGGCTCTTGTATCATGTCAGCGCCCCGCTCCACGTTTTCCATACAAACTCCCACATCCCACACTGTTCCTTCTCCAACATCCACTTCAAAGTAGTATCTTCCTGAGGTGAAGCCCTCACAGCCCAGGACACAGGGGAGCAGGATAAATCTCCTAGAAGAAACTTTGAGACTCTACTGGCTGCGTCCATTGGACACCTGACTCCAGTCTTCAGACACAGTTAGGAGAGGATGAGCTGCACCTGGATCCAGAGTCACAAGGACTTGATGGCGTCTTAACATCGCCTTCACATCCAAGCAAAGCTCAGCAGCATCACACGCAGTCTGAACTTCCAAGGAAGGGGCCTCGGGAGCTTCCACTTTCACATCGCAAGTCCTGCTCAAGGTGCCTTGCACATCCTGATCTCACTTCTGCAGGGTGGCATTTTCCCGCAGTCTCCTCAGCATCTGTTCTTCTTCCTTCTCCAGTCTCCAGATCCACAACTTCTCCTCATGTAGAAAACTGTGGAGAATCTCAGAGTCCAACTTCACCTTTTGTTTTTGGAAGGTCAGAAGTGCAAACAAATGGGAAGTCCCTGATGAGTGGCATTTAGTTCTTTGCGTTCTTATGGATGTTTTCTGATTCTTATATTCTGTGTACAGATGTCTCAACCTTGCAACAGCTTTCTGGAGCTTTCTCTTGTAGCCCTGGGGCACATCCTCCACCAGCACTGTGGTGTGCCTTTGATGCTCTGGAGCCTTCTCACAGTGCCTGCAGATGTGTTGCTTGTCATCTTCACAGAAGAGCTGGAGTGGCGCCCCGTGTTCTTCACATTTTAACTCACACTGTGTGTCTTCCATCTGCTGTAAGATTGCAATGATCCTTTCTAGGTGCTTATTGTACCTTCAGCTATTTATATCGATTGGCAACTGACACTGAGGACAGAGGAATTCCTCTGGCAATGAATCCTACTTACAGAAGGCCCGCGTACACATCATGCAGTAGCTGTGTCCGCAGCCGAGGCTCAGTGGATGAGACAACAACTTTGAGCACAGGAAGCAGGAGGCGATCTCCTGAATCTCCTTCAGTGGAGCACCTGAGGCATGGCTCACCGTGGAGGATTCACAGATAGTCTGTCTGAGGCTGGTCCCTTCCAAAGCTGCCACTTCTGGGAACTGAGCTCCTTCTGTTTCTAATTTGTGATGTTGAGTTATTTATTTATTTATCCAGGTTTGCTATACATAAAGTTTATGCTGCTAGTGAAGAGTTGGTATGTCTACACACTACATCTTTGTTTCCTCCTTTTCTGTCCCTTCCACTCATTTTTTGGTCACTTTCCCTTTTCTTAGAACATGTTTGCAGTAAATGATGCTTAACATTCTTTGTATGGAGTAGGTACATGTACATAACACTTTTAAAAATTATATATTTTGTACAAGGTCTCACTATGAGCTCAGACTCATAGTGATCCTCCTATTTTAGCCTACCCATTGCTGGGATTACAGGCGTGCTCCACTATGCCTGGTTTTGGTGGCCAGAATGGGTGATCCAGGGTTCCAGGGCCTGCATAGTGTGTGGTACTGGGCATCAGACTTGGGTCCCCAGCTTGCCAGGCAGGTGCTTAGATAGCTGAGCTGTCTGCCCAAGACCTGATGTAGAGTTTTATTACTATTTGAAACTCCTTCTTAATGATTTGTTAAGATACCCAGTTTTATCACTGTATGTTCAAGCGTGGGACTTTCAGGAGGATCAAAAGGCTCTGATGGACCCTGACTTGATGGCATCACTGGGGGGTGATTGAAAGGGGCTGAGGCCTTGTTGAAGAGGGTGAATGATAGAGCTGTGTGTGCCCTGCAGTGGCCTCCTCTCCATTCCTTCCCTTTCGGCTTTATGGCTGCCATGGGCCCATCAACTTTCATCCTTCATGTCCTTCTGCCATGGATCTGCCTTACCTTAGGGCCACCATATGGAACCAGTTGACCATGGACAGAATCCTCTAGAGCCATGAGATAAAATAAATATTTTCTCTTTTAAGCTGTTTTTCTTCAGAATAACACAATGTACATTTTTTTTTTTTCTTTTGTGATACCGGGGATTGAGTTCAGGACCTGCACTTATTCTCCTGAGCTTTCTCTCTGCCCCTCCCCCCCCCTTTTTTTACAATGTCCATTTCTTTGTTTTTATATGACTTAAAAGACTTGCAAATTTAGTTTATTCAGAGAAGTATCATATGGTATTCAAGTTTATGTGTGTGATTTGTTTCATGCACTGTGACAGTGGTGCCTTGGTTCATGAATTTGATCCTTTCCACTATTCTGGCCACAAACTGAACTAGATCAGAAGTGAATCAAATTTCTCCTTAAGGTTAACATTGGATTGACCATAGAGTATGATTTGGTTCTCGTCCAGCTTGGCTTGCAACCAGTATCATGGAAAGAATCAAGCTCATGAGCTGAAGTAGGCCTATATGTCCTCCAGGTGCATCCACATTCCTGTGAATGTCTCAACTGTGGCCTTTGCATAGACCAGTGGTATTCCGTCATATACAGATAATCATGTTTTCTTCATCCAGTTGACTTTTGCTGGCTTGTAAGCTGTTTCCAGGATTCTACTTCTGTGGATTGTGGTGCTATAAAGAATAATATGCATGTATTTCTGTAGTACAATGTATTAAGAAAAAAATAAAGGAAGGATGGAAGGAGACAAGGGGCCCAAGGGACCAAAGGCAAGGTGTGTGAGGAAGCAGTGGGGGATGGGAACAATGAAGATACTCCAGGTACAAAGTCCTACCAGTTTCAGTGAATGTGGATATTTTTTGCCATAAACATGAAGTAAGATTAATAATATTGAGGATGAAAGGGGAGGAAGGGAAGGAGGAGGGGATGAAAATAGGAAGCAAGCTATGTTAAGTACAAGTACTAACTACCCCAAGAAGACTGTGGAATGCATGCCCACATTTTGTTCATAATGATGAACAAAATCCTTGGGATGCAGAGACTCACTCAGGACTAGAGCTGGGTGGTTAATGGTGCAGTCCTTTGTGTGAGAGCTGTGGGAACTGAAGCACTTGCTGTCTGGACAGACTCTTGGGCCAAGGCAGAGACTCTGAGTCAGTTACTTTGAGGTATCTTGGGAGAAGACAAAACTCTTGCACAAGCTGTCAAAGACCTACTGTGTTGGCTCAGTTACCACCCTGATGAATCCTAAAGCTCAACTGTGGGTAGCACTAGTTGGGACAGTGTGCTAGCAAGTCCCTTTCAAGGGGAAACTAAAACACTGGACTTTTATCCTTGTGCTTGGGAATCTGCCTAAAAGCACACTTTCCTGTGGCATAGAGAGGTTCTAGCTGTCCTTGCCCCTGGGGTTGGTGAGCTAAAAGGCAACCTATGGGAAACCTTTGAACTTGTGTGTTATCACTGGGGTCCTGACCATTTTCTTCAAGGTGAAAGGGAACAATTACAAATAACAGCGAGTGTGTAGAGCAAGCCAGGGCCAGCTGTGTAGTAGCTTTCCCCCATTATATAAGGGTGTTGTCTCATTTTCCCAGTATGTGCAAATGTTTCCACTTGATTCTTGGTTTCTCTAATAGTGGATTGCTATGTAGGCATAGATGCTTGCTTTTGATATCTGCTGGTGAAAGGAGAAGCATAATTTCTTGTTCAGCCATGCTGGCAATTTCACATTCCGGGAATGGGAAACTTTTGATTCTGACTTATGACATTATTCAGTATATCTCTCTTTTACCCATTTCTATGAATTGACATGGAGTTGCATATAGAGAAGATAAAATACAGTAGTGGCCTCGTGTATTTATCTCATGTGCCGGGAGTCTTAAATTGGTTACTATAAAACCTGTTCAGCAGCTTTGAAACATTATGGACTTGGTCCTCACCCTTTTTCATTACTGCATTTTGGCTATTTTCCTTCATATATGTGTGTGTCTGTGTTTGTGTGTGTGCTCACACACATGTGCAATGTTGGCCTCACACATTCTGGGCAAGTGCTGTATCACTGAGCTACATCCCTGGCCTGAGCCTTCATTTGATGTTCAGGTGTCTGTGTTTCTTTGTATTAGCTCTGCCTCTTCCAATGTAACATGTGTTCTGAGTAAGAAGAAAGAGGCAAGGTGACGTCAGGAAGTTCCTTCTTACTTGTCAGTAATAAGGAACATGTTACCTGACCAGCATTGCTGCCAGTTCCCCAGGCATCCTGCCTCCAAACTCTTTCCCTGTGGGTCCAACACAGACCCCAACCCAAAACTGCAGAACAGGTGTGACTTGGCTGTGCCAGCCCACAGTCATCCTCCACCAGGAAGGCAGATGATGTTCAACTGTGATCTGGCTGTTCTAGCCCGCAAGCACCCTCCTACAAAGTCTCCTGGTCCTCTTTGTTCAGTGCTGCCTTAGCTGGCGAGACAGCCTTCCATGTGAGCTTCTACCTCTGCTTGAGCTTCCAGTAAAGCTGTCTTACTCATGTCAGTATGTCTGGTCAGGTTCAGCACAGGTTTGGCTGCCTTGCTTTTTGATTTTTCAGCAACAGTGGCTGGTAAATAAAATTTTGAGGAACCATGTGATAAGGGAGATGGGGAATAAAGAGTAGATACAGTGACAACATTGAATGCTATACCATAAAGTTGTAGTTCTAACACTATACTATCTTGTCTAAGTTTTATTTTTTTATGTATTTAGTATAGGGCCTACAAGTTCTACTACACAGATCAGAGAAATGATTTTTAAAAATTAATTAATTATTTATTTATTTTGTGGTACCAGGGATTGAACTCAGGACCTTGTATGTGCCAAGCAAGCACTTACTCTACTGAGGTATTTCCCCAGCCCTACTACACAGATCAGATTCATAGAGATCTTTCACTTCTCAGTTCCTCATCGGTGGGATTATAGGTGACCACCACCACATCCAGTCTCAATTGCCCTCTCAGCGTGCCCTGGGGGCAGGGCTGGCATGACATGCTGGGGATAGATACCCAGCAGCTGCACTCTGCCTAAGCAGGTGCTTTAGTCTGCTGAGCTATCTGGAGAGCCCTTAAGTTTTCTTTTCTTGAGAACAACTTCAGTTTTGTTTTTTTTTTTTTTTACAACTTCAGTTTTTTTTTCATTATTCTTAAAATACTGGTAACCTGTCTTATTCTTAAAATACTGGTAACCTGTCAAATAATTAAATCACTTCCTAATCCCTAGGAGAAGCACAACCTACAGTCTGAATTTACTATTGAAAGCCTGATAGCTACTGTAACTGATATGTTTGGAGCTGGAACGGAGACGACAAGCACCACTCTGAGATATGGACTCCTGCTCCTACTGAAGCATGCAGAGGTCACAGGTATGCCTGTAGAGGAGCAGCAGGTGAACTGCAGGTCAGGGAATGCTGCTGGCTTCTGTCCTGGGTCTCCAGAGAAGCTCCATAGTTGAGCTCTGCCTCACTAGCTATAATTAGTAAAACTGTGATGAAATGACATTTTTCACCAAAGGGGAGAGCAACTGACAAAAGGGAGACTGTGTAAACAAGGAAAGTGTTAGCCTTGTTAAAATAACTACCCTTTAAGAATTAATCCTCTGTGAGCCTACCTTAATCCTGTCTCAGATGGGATTCTCTCCTGTTCAGAGCCACCCCCTTAAACATTTCACTGTCTCTCAAGATTGCCACCTCCAAGCTTCTAGCATATGTGGGTGCTTTGGAAGAAACCCTAAGGCCATAGCATTATGTCCTTACAGATCTTTTCTTATTATGAAGATGCAGAGTAAAATAGCAGCATGGGGAAGACAAACTTTATTTATTGTAGGATAATAGGAAAATATTCTGGTAAGGAAGATTTATAAAAAAAAAAAAAAGGCTATGCTGTTTAAGCAGATGATATACCTAAAGAATTGTATCATTTCAGAAATGCATGTCAAGAAAAATTTGCCAAAAAAATGAGAATTTTTCTTTTTGTTCTGGGGATTGAATTCAGGGCCTTGCACTTTCCATGCAGGTGCTTATGCCACTGAGCTATCTGTCCCACCCAAAAGCCTTTCTTAAACTCAATACTTTTATCTTTTATAATTTTTTTTCTGGTGGTGCTGGAGATTGAATCCAGGACTTCACACATATGAGGCTCGCTCTACCAGTGAGCTACATTAACAGCCCTTAAAAAAAGTTTTAAAAATGCTAAAATAATTATGTAATTATAAAAGATAGTTCAGAGCTGAGCACAGTGTGTACATCTGCAATTCCACCATTTAAGAGACTGAGGCAGGCAGATCTCTTGAGCATAGAAGCTTGAGACCCACCTGGATAATGTCTCACACCTCCTTCTCACAAAATTCTCTGCATTTTTATATATAGGCTGGGTTTCAACTACACGATGATGAACTAATAATAGGTAAAAATTACTTCAGTCTGACTTGGAGGAGAGGATTACAAGACAAAGTGAACAAGTCTTTAGCTCCTTTCAGAAACACCAGGAGGAAACAGTCAGTTTGGCATGGAGATCGAAGTGTCAGCCTTCATGTCGTTAAGAGGAGAATCCATCCTAGGTGATAGGCTGATGGTGTCAGGAATTGGGAGAGCCAAATGCCAGCAAAAGTAGAGGGAGAATGCCCTGCAGACGGGGGGCTCTCCCCCGTGATCCCTCCACGTATCAGGTTCATTTGTTTCCTCTAGAGGAAGCTGAAGTTCATTCTAGCGAAGCCTCAGAGACTTGACATCCAGGGAGAGGGCAAGATGGAGCCTTGAAAAGAAGAGCTAAGGGCTGGCAAGATAGCTCAGAGGTCTAAAGCACCTCCCAGGGACCGCGGTTTGATCCCCAGCACTACATGCCATGCCAGCCCCTCCCCACAGGGCAGGCTGAACTGGCCCCTCCCCCAACAAAAAAAGAATCCATGATGTGTAGCGAGACACTGTAATAAACAAATGAATTAAAAAAGAAAAAGAAAGAAAAGAAGAGCTAAGAGCCTTCTCAATCCTGAGGCCTCTAAGCCCTTTCTTCCTTCATTTTGCTCATGAGATCTTGCATCCTTCATAAGGTCCAGAGCATGAGAAACACCAGTGAAAAGATCTCCATTTTTAAAATGATTTAGAAAGAGAAATTATATAAAACAATGGATAATACTATTGAATTGAAAATATCTACATCATGAAACAGGTTTATGGGATTTCAGAACATCAGATTTAAAAAGGAAATAGAAAGTTTCAGAGCTAAATCAGGCTGTACATAATGAATCAGGATGGCTTTAGAATTCTTAAGAGCAGTTGTTAATGTCTTTGTATTTATAGGTGGAGAGTTTTTAGTCCTCTTCACTGGCAAATATTTTATTCTGTATTTTACTCTGATAGTTCCTTTGCTATACAGAATATTTTTGCTTGATGTAATTCCACTTGTCCATTTTTGCTTTTGCTTTCTGGGCTGTTGGTGTTTTTCCCAAAATAATCTTTGCCTATTCCACTGTCCTGAAGCATTTCCCTGGTCTGCATTCAAGTCATTTTCCAATTTGAGGTGGATTTTGTAATTGATGAGACATGGGCTGTGTATTTTCATTTTACTGCATGTTGATTCTCAACCTTCCTCCACACTATTTATTGACAAAATTGTCTTGTCTTCAATGAGTATTTTTAGTACCGTTATTAGACATCAGTTGGCCATAGATGGATGGGTCATTTCTAAGCTCTCTATTCTATTTGGTTGGACTGTTGTCAGTGTTTATGTCAATGCCATGTTATTTTGAAATGTATAAATACATAGTTCAGCTTTATAGTGCAGTATGAATTGAGATAGTGCAATGCCTATTGCTTAAGATGGGTTAGGGTATTCAGGGTACCTTAAAGGTCTTTTTTGTTTGGATCCATACCAGCTTTCTGATTGTTTTCCTACTTTTGTAAAGAATACCATTGTTATTTTGACAGAAATTTCATAGAATCTGTAGATCACTTTGGTTGATCATAACATTTTAAAAACATTGATTTTTCCAGTGGATGAGCAAGGCTGCATTTCCATTTTTGATGTGTCCTCTTCAATTTTTTCATGAATGTCTCAGAGTTTTCCTTGCCTCTTTGGTTAAATTTATTTCCATGTATTTTTGTAACTATTATAAATTATCCCATTTATAGGGATTTGTTTGTTTCTATTCAGATAACAAAAATTGGCATCTATCAATAATACTGATTTTTTTAAAACTTCTTTTAACATTTCTTATTTTTGTTAGTACACGCTTGGGACCATAATGATTGTATCCATTGTGGGGAGTTGGTACATGTAACACATCTTCATGGATGCTGATCTTTTCTTTGTTATTTTATGAAAAAATAAAATTTTATAACAAAATAAGAGAATAACAATAATACACTGTGTCATTGTCTTCAAAGTACTTATTCAGAATACAAGACATAGATGAAAATATAAAATGAAATACATGAGACACACAAGCTTAAATACTGTATGGTTTCTCTTATATGAAAAACTAAAAAAGGATATATACAAATATACATGTATATATGTATATGTATGTATACATATTTACAAATAAAGTATAGAGAGCCCTTCCTGGTATCAGGACAGGAAGTTTATATTTGCAATCTTGTTCAAACTTACTGGAATTCCAGTGAGTTAATTCCAATCTACCACTTCCAGTACAACCAACCCATGGTGAAAATAAGGAAACTAAGGTATACTTGTAGTTATGGGGAGTCAAGGGGCCCTAAGCCCACTCACAATGATGGCTGTCCAGAACAAAGGCCTCAACCCAGGGCCAGACTCAGGTTTTACTCATTCATGAAGGAGAAGTGGCATGAGGATGAGTGACTCTGAGAACGGCAGGACATAGGCGAGTGCTGTGTGTTGGGCTAGGCAGGAGGCTTAGACATCAGTTGGCCATAGATGGATGGGTTGTTTCTAAGCTCTCTATTCTATATGGTTGGACTGTTGTCTATCCAACCATATTTTCTCTGAAATATGCAGAGAAAAGGATATGCAGAAAGAGTAATTTGCATAATACCATCGATATAGTATCTAATGTTTTGGATGCTGTCTTTCAGCTCTGCTGCAAATCTTTTATGCCCTGTGAAGTCATAGCCTCTTGAGGCTTAATCTGAGCTGATAGTATGAAGCACAACTCTCCATTCCACCTTTCCCTGGCTCACATACCAGCCCCTCAGCTGGGCCAACATGCACTGCTTAAAGCAATTTGAAAGGTTAAGAAAAAGTCCTAGCCAGCTCTGTACATATCATGGAAATAGGGTCAGGTTTAGCTAAAATGGAGACAACTGCTCCTCCTTTAGCAGCATCATCCAGATGGTCCTCCACATAAAGAATAAAGCAGAAGATAGTTAATTTAGGACAAGCTCAAGTACCACCATCTATTCTGTTGTTTCAAAAATACTTTATATCTATCTATCTGTCTATCTATCTATCTATCTATCTATCTATCTATCTATCTATCTATCTCTATATATTTTTTGGAGATAGGGTCTCAGTCAGGCAATTCAGCTTCTCTTGAACTTTATAAGTAGCCCAGGCTGGCCTCAAACTTGCAGCAATCCTCCTGTTCCAGCCTCCTGATTACTGGGATCACGGATGTGCACCACCGCACTGGGCTTTATTTTTCTGAAGTAGGCATTGATTGCTATATATTTCTCTCTCTCTCTCTCTCTCTCTCTCTCTCTGTATAGAAATTTTCAATTTCCTTGATTTTACCTTTGACCCATTGGTTGTTCAACAGTAAGTTATTGCTGGGCGTTGTGCTGTACATAGAGTACAGAATCCCAGTATTTGCTAAGCTGAGAAAAGGGCATCACATGAGTTTGAGGCCAGGCTGGCCCACACAGTGAGTTGAAGGCCAGTCTGAACTACAAAGTGAAACCCTGGCTAAAAAAAAAAGGTGCTCAATTTCTACATTTTTGTGTCATCTTAGAGTTTTTATTAATTTCCAATTTTATTTCATTATTGTTTGAATAGATAGCATAATTGCAAATTTTCTTTCTTTTTACAGTGCTGGGGGTTGTATATACGTGAAAGTTCTATTGCTACAGTTGTAGCCTCAACCCACAGTTTTACTTTTTTTTTCCTTCACAGCTTTACTTTTTAAATTTCTTGAAACTAATTTTGTGGCCTCTCATATGACCTATGTTGGTTAATATTGCATGTGTTCATGAGAAGAATATGTGTTTTGAAGGTATGGGATGGAGCATTCTATAGATGTCCATTAGGCCCATTTGGTCTAGGATGCAATTTAATTGCTGTTTCTTGGTTGACCTTCTGTCTGGATGATTTGTCCATTGCTTAACATGCAGTCCTCTAATATTACTGGATTATTTTGTGTCTGTCCTGCAATATTTGCTTTATGTATTTGGGCGCTTTGGTAGTGATGAATATAATATTTAGAATAATTTCTTCTTATTGAATTGACCCCTTTTGTCATTGCATACCCACTCTCCTTGTTTTTTTGTGTTGTGCTTAAAGCCTATTTTAATTAGCTATCAATATTGCTGCTTTGTGTTTTTGGATTTCATTTACATAGAATATTCTATCTTAATCTATCCACGTGTATTCTATGTATATCCTTAGAGGTGAAGTTAGTATCTGATAAGCAATTTATAGATGAATCATATTTTTTGGTACAATCAGTTACTCTATGTATTTTAAATAGAGAATTGAATCTATTTACATTTAAAGTAATTTTATTGTACCTAAAATAATTAAGGTGCTGTGTGAACACTTTCCTCATGGTTTACACAGTCCTGTATAGTTACAACAGATGTGCCACTTTCCCCCTTTTTCATCGTGCCATAAACATGTTTTATCAGCTAAAGTCCAGGAAGAGATCGAGCGTGTGATTGGCCGAGAGCAGAGCCCCTGCATGCAGGACAGGAGCCGCATGCCCTACACTGATGCGGTGGTGCATGAGGTCCAGAGGTACATCGACCTCGTCCCTACCAGCCTGCCTCGCGCAGTGACCCGTGATGTTAAATTCAGAGGCTATGTCCTGCCCAAAGTAAGTTTGCCTTAGATTGCACTTCAGTGCTCTTGAAGCTAACAGATTCATGATGCAGATCTAGTCCTCATGTGTATAGCTCAGTGCACTTTGTACTACAGCAGTTCCTTGCTGTTTCGTGGTTGACTCTCACAGACTCACTGTTTCATGGGTTTTCAAAAAATATTAACCTGAATTATTTATTGCAGGTTTTTCACTATATCATGTGATTTTGCAGTACTATACAGTATATGTATATTGTTAGAATTACAGAAAGCTGAGAAAATGGTTAAGAACATTAGAAGTATTTTTATTTATTTATTTATTTTTTTGGTCTTTTTTTTTTTGAGACAAGATCTCACTATGCAGTTCAGGCTGGCCTTAAGCTCACTTTGTAGCTCAGGCTCGTCTTGGACTCACAACAATCCTCCTGCCTCAGCCTCCCGAGTGCTGGGATTACAGGCCTGCGCCACCACGCCCAGCTAGAAGTATTTTTTTATTTTTTATTTTATTGAACTACAAATGTCAATCAGACAGCTTCAAGACACCTTAACAAGACAGATTCGATAAATTAATGCATTGAAAACTGTTTTCATAATGTTTTGGTATCATACAAGGTGCATACATGATATTATAATTACAGATATTTTAGCAGATGTCTCTTATCAGTAAATTAAGAGTGTAGCTGCTTACTAATTTTATTTTTTATACCTGAATTATATCAAAAATTCAATAATTATTTTCCTAGTGGATGACCGTAGCACTAGAAGCCGACATAATATCCTGTCCAACCACCATTAGTGCAGATCTTGCCTCTCATAGAATTATGTAGAAGCACAGCGTTATCTATCCCAACTGTACTTTTTATACACACACATCGTGATTTTTTCTTTCTACACCCCTTCCTTTTCTACATCTGTCAAAGGTGGGCACTCCATTGTCATTCAACTAACTTAGGTGCTTGAACTCGACACCACAATCCAACACAGTCCAGCATTCCACAATGATAGTGAGTTATTCAAAGAAGTTGTCGACCGTAGCTCAGCTTAATATTATGGCCCCACGATGTATACTTCATTTTTATACTTTTCTGCTGGATGGTTAAGACCTTGGAAGGATTTTTAAAAATGTGGGAAAGATTTATAAGAGCATGGGAAGGTTTTATAAAGCATTAAAATATATGTAAATACTAAAATAAATGTCACTACTTCACTTATTTTCACTCACCATGGAGGTATCTGGAACACATCCTCTGAAGTAAGTAAGGGACCGCTGTATTTTCTAATTGGGGGCATAGAGCTTTGTAATAGATTCTGATTTGTGTCTTCCAGTTTTTAAAATAATTAATAATATTGTGACTACTCTTTTACATTTTTCATAAGTATTAAATGCACAAGATTTATTTTTGTGGCCAGCTCAGCGTGTTCTGGGATGGGGCTGGGGTAACCTGTGGTACTGGAGATCGAACTGTGGTCCCTGCAGTTGCCGAAGCTTGCCTAAGCAGGCACTTTAAACCACTGAACTATCTTGCTGGCCCCAAAAGTGTAAGTTTGTCAAAACATTTTAGCTACATGTTTCTTTATTTTACTAAGTGAATTATAAAAAATTAGTTTGCTAGTTCATCTATATGTTTGTCAGAGAGATGCTAAACCTACAGATCTATATTGAAAGACTCTTATGGTATGCTGACTCTCTCAGATCACAGGTACTGTTATGCTCTCAATTTATTTGGGCTTATTTTTTTAAAAGAGAATACAAAATAATAATAATAATAAATATTAGAAATGATACAGAATTTTACTAAACAAAATAACATGAATTTGACAATTGCATAGCATTGTCTTCAGATTAATTGTTTAGCTCACCAGATATATGTATGTAAAATTTGAAAAATGTTATAAGAAATTAAAAAGATGAAAAAAATTTAAGAAGTGAATGGCATATACTGCAGGATACTAATCAGCTTTTCTTCTGGATGGTTAACAACCTAAGTTCACAGATCAAAATTGGAGAAATAGAAGAGCCACAAGGCCAACCAACATTTTGGCCCTAGCCTTTCAAGGTCAGCAAAGACTCAGGACATTGGAGAACCTGTACTGCAACATCATGAAACTCAGTTGAGCTCAAAATTTTCTGAACAAGGAGATTATGGAGCCACAGAGGAAAGAGATTGAGGATCTATAGTGTGCCTGGGGAGAGTCACATGAAGAGAAAACTTTCTCTCAGGCTCTCATGGAGAGCAAACTGGTCAAGCGTTGGCCGTGAGTCATCCACATGGATGACACAGACAAAAGATCTACAGAATAATGTACAGGACTACAAGATAAACCCTGGGGGGACTTCACTGAACTCGTATGAAATATAAAGTACATGTGTTGGTATATAAGTCTTGCTCTATCTAGGTCTTAACCATCAATCAGAAAAGTATAAAAATGAAGTATACATCGCGGGGCCATAATATTAACCTGAGCTGTAAATGGCTATGGTTGACAACTTCTTCGGACAACTCACCGTACTAGTGGAATGCTGGACTGTGTTGGATTGTGTTGTCGAGTTCAAGGACCTAAGTTAGGTGAGTGATAATGGAGTGCCCATCTCTGACAGGTGCAGACAAAGGAAGGGGTATAGAAAGGAAGAATCATGATGTGTGTGTATAGACAGTACAGTTGGGATAGATAACGCTGTGCTTCTACATAATTCTATGAGGGGCAAGATTTGCACTAATGGTGGTTGGACAGGATATCAAAAAATTTAAAATATTTAAACTTCACCCTGCTGTGGGTTCCAGCAGCTCTTGCGTCGGGAGGAGGGGCAGTGGTTGAGCTGCATAGCTCTGCAGGAGGCTCCAGTGCGCTTTGACCCGCAGCTTCCGCTCGCGACACCTGTGCCGCCAAGATGCCCAAGGGGTGGAAGGAGGAGCCAAAGAGGAGATCTGCAAGGTTGTAGGCTAAACCTGTGCCAGCTAAAGTGGAAACAAAGTCAAAAAAGGCAGTGGGAAAGGGTAAATCTTCGGACAAAAAAGTGCAAGCAAAAGGGAAAAGGGGAGCCAAGGGAAAACAGCCTGAAGTGGCTAATCAAGAAACCAAGGGGCTCTGGGGAGACAGCTCAGTGGAATAAGTACGTCCCTGGCAAGCTCAAGGGCCTGAGTTCAATCCCTGGTTCCACAAAAAAAAAAAAAAAAAAAAAAAAAAGAAACCAAGGAAGATTTACCTGCAGAGAATGGAGAAACTAAAACTGAGGAGAGTGCAGCTTCTGATGAAGCAGAAGAGAAAGAAACCAAGTCTGATTAGTCACACACCATGTCTTATCAGTGCTCCCTGTCTCCCTTCTTGTACAATCCAGAGGAATATTTTTAGCAACTATTTTGTAAATGCAAGTTTTTTAATAGCTCTAGAAACATTTTTAAAAAGAAGGGAATCCCACCTCATCACATTTTTTAAGTGTAAATGATTTTTTTTAGAGGTCAAATCATTCTCTGGTTTTTCTTTTTTTTGTCTTTTTGAGACAGGGTCTCACTATGCAGTTCAGGCTGTCCTTAAGCTCACTTTGTAGCTCAGGCTGGTCTCGAACTCACAACAATCCTCCTGCCTCAGCCTCCCAAGTGCTGGGATGACAGGCCTGCACCACCACGCCCGGCTTCTCTGGTTCTTTATGTTTTGGTACAACCAGAAACAGTGGGATATTGAATTATGGCAGGCTTTGACTATCTTGGGTGTCAGCTTAACATTCCATAGGTGGGGGTTAGTTTTAGATCCTGCAATACAAAGCATACTAAATGGCAATTTGGAATTACAGTCCTGCATTTTAATATGTCTTGGATACTTTAAATGACTTCTATTCCCATGTTTTTAGTAGAATTGTTTCCTAAAGAAAACTACATCCTAACTGTTGCCCTGTCAGAACCGTGTGTGCTCTGTAACATCTTTGGTAGTGGTAGTCTGGTTTGCCTCATTTTGTTAATGTGCTGTGAAAGATTAGGAATCTGAATATGTAGTGTATGTGGTACAAAATTGTGAATTGGTGGGACTTAAGCAACACTTTGTCAGCATTTGAAGATACCAGGTACTTAATCCTCTTAAAGAAAATTTGCCTCTAAATTTGAAGCTGGAAAGTCTCTGGAACAACTGAAAAACAATACATGGCTTTTTTTGGTATGTGTGTTAAGAATTGTGTATGTGTACTGATCCTCAACACAACCAATAAAATCTCAAATATTGAAGACAAAAAATATTTAAATTTAAATATCATTTAGAAATAGATATGTGTGCATAAATATATGAATATGTATTTATATCAGCTATCTACCTGCCTTTCAAATCTATTACACTTACTGTAGGTATTTTCATAATGCATCTTCCAAGAACAAGCATAACAAATGCATGCACACTCAAGGCACTTCTAAGTAGACAACATACAATTATATTTTATACTAAAATATCTTATATAGCTTTTGGGGGATAACTTCCCATAGCATGATGAAGGAACAAGTCTTTAATTATCTTGTGCCCTGTGATCAAGAACACCTATGTAGTTTTTCATTTCATTGTACTGATATTTTGAAGAGCTAAAATTGCTTGTTATATAAAATTTCATAATTGGTGATGCCCAGGTTCTTACATGTAAGGGATTGTTTGCTAGATGTCACCATTTCTGAGGTTCTCTTTTCCAGAGAGAAATAGTAACAATCTGTGCAACAGTGCCATAAGACCCTTTGAATATTCTGTTTCACAAATGATTCACCCAACATTTTTTTTTTTTTATTTTATGGAGGAGTCTACAGGGTGTACAGGGTCTCACTACTAGATCTCACTGGCAGTGATCTGCCTGTTTACAGCTTCCCAAGAGCTTGGGTTGCAAGTGCACACAACCTCGCAGTCTCACCCAACAGTTTTAATATTAACTGGTGATGCTCATCTGAATTGATGGTGCTACCTGACTGTTAGCAAAATGATGTTTATTTCTGTGATGATCCTTCACATTTTAGTTAATGGAAACACTGGATCCTAATGATAAGCTCTCAGTATAAGTTAGTGTACTTCATATCATCCCACGGCTCACCCGTAATTAGAACAATCTCCGTTAATGAAAAACCCAAATGAAAGAATTCTAAATATGGCTGGCTTTTCAGAAGTGAGCACAGTCTTCCATTTTAAATCATAATCCCTACATAAATGAGATTGAACAGCAGATATGAGTTCCCAGCATGGTGATCAGTAGAGTAGATTCTGAAAGTTTTGTGCCCAAATTCTAAAATCTTTCACTTGCTAATGAGGATCATAATAATAAAATCACTGCTTCTAGGCTTGTTCTGAAAATCATTCCTATTTCTGCTTGGTTGTCTGTCTGGAAATACTATGCTCTTGTTTGGAGCTGAGTTTCCTCATCTGTAGATCAAAGAGATTGGGTTAGTTGAGCTTCATCATTTTTTTTCTGCCTGACTTTATAACTCATTTTGTGTGTCATTTCCAGGGCACGACTATAATAACATCACTGACTTCGGTGCTATATGACGACAAAGAATTCCCAAACCCAGAGAAATTTGACCCTGGGCATTTTCTAGATGACAGTGGCAACTTTAAGAAGAGTGACTACTTCATGCCTTTCTCGGCAGGTAATAGAAATTTGTTTCCACATATGTTTTGAGGGAGCAGCTGAGATAACTCATAGTAGACTCAGAGCAAGGAGAGTGAAGAAAGCAGGATATTCTACAGAGGTAATGAGTATAGGAGAGGATTTTGTCTGTAGGGGTGGGAGCCAGATCCTGGCAACAAAAGCCAGCTGAGAAAAGGTTGGGGAACACAGAAGGCTGTTCTGCAGCGATCCCAGAGCGTGAGATCCCAGAGTGTGGGATCCCAGATGTTGCTCCACTCATGATCACACACCTTGGATATGCAGTGTCACTGCCAAACTGTGTGTGCAAATACACAGAGTTGCCTTTATTTTTAGTGTTTTGATGCCTACGTTGGATCTTGCAGTCTGCTTATCAAGGTGTCAAGGATTGAGCTCTTCTTTTAAAGAATGCAGAGATGAAAAAGTACAAAGAATAGGGTTCAAGGTGCTTCGCATTTCTCAGTAGTATGAATATGAGGAAGCAATGAGAGAGAATGAGACTCCCCAGGGAGGTCACAAAGATCATACAGGTCCTGAGGGAAGAATAAGAGCATTACTTTTTAGCCAACTGAACAGCACGAATGAAGCTGGAAATCATAGCATTGGGGAAGGAAGACAGAGAACTGAGAGTGAAGAATGTGAGGAATGGAAAGTGTGATGTCAAACAACAGACCGACAGATAGGGAACAGTATGTGGAGGGCCAGGCCATGCCCCTTGGGCCTTTTCTCATGAGGCAGAGAGGAGAGCTGCTTTAAGCTTTAAAATGAGGGAGGGGAGGGCCTGTGGGTTAGCTCAGTTGTTTAAGCCCCTGCTTAGGGAAACCCAGTCAGGCACAGGGTACCATGGTTAGATCCCCATCTCTACATGCATTACTAGACCTGCCCTTAAGGCAGCCTGAGCTAGCCAAATAAAAATAAAGTGAGGGAGTGGCCTGTATTGACAGGTGACTTTGAAATTAGCCCAGGGAAATAGAATCTTTGGTTGAGTACTTTGCCAGAGGAACAAATAGAAACAGTATATGAGCTTCCTCCTGTGAGCCCTTCTCATTTCAGCCCCCTGGGTGGAGAATGTCAGAGTAGTTTTAGAAAAAAGTTTCATGTAAGTGTAAAATTTTTTAAAAAATGTATTAAGTACAAGATCTACTGGGTTTCACTATGTAGTTTGGATTTGTAGTGATCTTCCTGTTTTAAGTCTCCCAAGTGCTGGGATTACAAAACATGCCACCACACCTAGGTTCAACTGCCATCTCCGTGTGCCCTAGACTGACACGGCCCACTGAGGATCAAACCCCGGCCCCTGTGCTCTGCCTAAGCAGGCACTTTAATCCACTGAGCTATTTGGTTGGCTCTAAATGTGAAATTTTATAGTGGGACACCCAAAGTGAAAACATATTCAAGGGCTTTCCAGTGAATAGTTGGTGAATAAAAGGTGCTTGAATAAAAAAAAAAAAAAAAAAGGTTTGAAGGAGCAGCCTGGCTGGGTGGATCCACCTGTGCCCATCTGCTGTGCATCTGCCTAGACACCCCTCCAGCTGCCTGGGCTATGATCCACCTGTCTAGTTATTCACTGATCTCATTCTCTGCATGCTTTTTCTCTGGCAGTTCACAACATTTTAAGGAACAAATCTGTATATTTCTTGTTTTCAGGAAAACGTATGTGTGCAGGAGAGGGCCTGGCCCGCATGGAGCTGTTTTTGTTCCTGACCACCATTTTACAGAATTTCAAGTTGAAGCCTCTGGTTGACCCAAAGGACATTGACACTACACCAATTATGAGTGGGTTTGGCCATGTGCCACCTTCCTATCAGCTGTGCTTCCTTCCTGTCTGAAGAACAGCAAGCGTTCCACTGTTGCTATGCTGTTGCCAGCAGCTTCTCCCTAGTGGGCGCATTGCCTACATTTCCCCACCTTCAAGAATACCTGTGCTGGATTTCCCTCTTGCATCTTGTCATTCCCTCAAGATCTTCTTCTAGTCTTCATTAAGGAGAGTTTTCTGAATCACTGCAAAAATATATCTGCAGTTCTTATATTCTATAATACTTGTATTGATCAGAGCAAGTACCTAACCTAATTTACCTAAAGCCATTGTTGGTATTTTCTCATTGTGAAACAGCAAAATAATTTGTATATGACAATTAACAGCCACATATTCCCATTATGAATAAAAATGAATATTCATTGTTGGGCCGGTTCTCAGAGTTTCTTTGTGTTTTGCACACTGTAGGAGTTGTAGACAAGGTTTATGTGGAATAGATTTAATACAGGATATATAACTTATAGGATTATTTTCTAATATTCACCCAAAAAGTCAAATACAGAGGAGTGCAAGTGTCCACACAGTGTAGGCCTGAAGAATCCTGCTGCGGGCTTGGATCCTATGGCAGTGTCCTTCGCAAGTCCTCCTGAAGACCTAGAGCTCATGGCAATTTTCTCCACAAGTCCAACTGGAGACTTAGAGCCCATGAAAATGTCTCATACAAATCTATATCAAGGACCAGCACTGGGAAGGCCCAAACGTGAGTGGTGGAAGCGAGGAAGTCTGTGCCAGTAGGATGAAGGATGTATGCCATGAAGCTAAAAGATCTACGTTGGAGACAGGAAGTGACACTTAATATAAGGACCAGAGTTTTCCCAAAGAGAACCAAAGCCATTTTCAGTGACAGTGAGGACCTGAGCTCCTCCAATTATGAGAACAGTTGAATTCATATCAGAGAAGCCAGCACAACAAGCTTCTCCAGGAGAATCAAGAGCACACCGTTTTCCCTTCCAGCTTTCTTCTTATGCTGTTGATGACAATCCTTAGGTGAGCCTTCTATACCAGCCCCAGCCTGATGCAATTCAGCTGGGTGTTCCAAGTTGACCATTAGTTAATTCACCACACTAAGGATTGAAACAAATAGTTTTGCTGGTGCTCATACATGTCAATTACTTTCATTATTGGGACAAAATACCTGATGTCCAGATTTAAGGAAGGAAAGGCTTACTTGGCTCATAGCTTATGGAGATTTCAGTCCATATTCAGCTGGCTCCAAGGCAGAGTAGTACATGGCAGAGGGCAACAGTTCAGGGTGGTGGCAAACACAGAAGTAACAAGATTAAAAAAAAAAAAAAGGAAGAACAGCAGCCTGCAAGCCTCTTTCCCTCCCCTGTACTATATGCAAGTTACCTGCCCGAGAGCAGGTGTAGCTCTCACACCCATAATCTTGGCATTGGACTATGAGTCAATCATAAACTCTAGAAGCCTGCCCCATGACTGCATTAGGCTTTGTGGGAGAGCTAAACACAAACCATAGCATCATAGCTCATAATGATCTACACAGAAAAGCACCAAGGAGAAGAAAAAGCTTTTATTTATTTATCAGCCTAGGCCATATAATCAGTTTAAGATCAGCATGAACTATACAATAAGATCTTGTTTCAAAACAAATCTGAGGGCCAGGGAGATAGCTCAGTTGAACAAGCACTTCCCTGGCAAGTGCAAGGGCCTGGGTTCAATCCCCAGTTCTGCAAAAGAAAACAAATCTGATACATGTTGATATAGATGAAATTGGAAGATACTAAGCAAAGCTAGATAAGCTAGTCACAGAAAGATACTCTATGATTGCACTTATTTGAATTACGTAGAATAAAAAATTCATAGAACAGAACTCCTGAATACTATATGGATGGTTGTCAGGGAAAGAAGGATGTTGAGAACTGGGAGTCATTTTTGTTTTTTTTTTTGGACAGGTTTGGCAGTTTAGTTCAGACCGGCCTTGAGTGTTCCATGCTGCCCATGCTAGCCTTGCACTCCTGGCAGTCCTCCTGCGTCAGCCGCCTGAGTGCTGGAGCTACCAGTGTGTGCCACCATTCCTGGCTTAGGAGTTACTGTTTAATGATAGAACGTTCAGCTTGGCAAATTGAAAAGAGTTCTGAAAATGGTCAAATTTGGTTGCATGCTAATGTCAATGTACATATGTGACTAAACTGTACCTAAGGATTAAACTAGTATGTTTTACATTATTGTATATATTAATACAATTAAAAAATACTGTTCACTTTTCAAATATGCTACGTTTCTGATTTGGTGCTACAGTTTGAATCTGAACTGTTTTCTCATTTTCTTTTTAGGAAACAGAGTCTTACTATGTAGTTCAGTCTGGCCTCAAACTTCTGGTGATCCTCTTGCCTCAACCTCTCAAATGTTGTGATTATAGGCATATACCTATGTGCAGCAGGAATGTTTTCTTTTTTCTGTTTAATAGCTATATCTTATAAAAGTGTGTGTTTATCACTAACTATAAAAGACCCTTTAGTTACAAACAGTTTATAGTTGTATCAAATAAATGTAGTTTTCTGTTGTTCTGTGCTAGATAACAAATTCACTTACCAAACTGCATGTGATTTCTATGCTACCTATGTTTGATTGCTAATCAGTTTTCTGCATAACAAATGGCTGACAGACCTGAACTGAAGAAATAAATGGCTCTATCCAAATTTCTATCTGTCTGATCTGGTTCCTATGCTGAGGACCCACACCACCATCACTCACCACTACGATGTACTCCTAGGACTGCAGTCAGTGGGGCCAGCGGGTTGTGGATGGAAACACCTGAACCTGTGAGCCCAAATCCCATCCTTCCATTCCTCTCTTCCCTCCTTCCCTCCCTCACCTCCTCCCTTCCTTTCTTCCTTCCTCCCTCTCTCTTTTTCTCCTTTTCCCTCTCTTCTTCCCACCCTTTCCATTCTGTCTCTGTCTCTGAATCTCTTTATCTCTGTCTGTTTGCCTGTCTCTTTGTTTTTGAAGTACTGGGAATGGAATTCAGGGGCTGTCTACCTTTGAGATACATCTGGAGCCCTTTTTGTTTTTTATTTTTTTGAGACTGGGTTTCACTGAGTTAGTGAGTCTCACTAGTGTTGCTAAGTTGGAACTCAGACTTGGGTGTCTCCTACCTCCACCTCCCTTAGTACTGGGATTCTGGGCATGTACATAGTCAAAATCTTTTCTTTATAAGTTGATTATTGACTAATATATATAAATGGTAAAATAGAACAAGAATATTATAAACAATTTTGTTTAATAAAACTAACCTGCAAACTATAATACAATTTATATTGAAAAGAACACCTTGCTCTAGTCCAAGAAGACATTGGCACCTTGCTGAGCAGATGGCTGATGCTGACTTTCATCTTCATGCCAGCATGTCTGCTAGTCCTTCATAAATGAAGGATCTGGAGCCTGTGGGGCTACACTTAGAGTGAGGTCCTCACAGAGGCTGTTCCTCCTGGCCGCATGCTCTCAGGGCCCCAAGTGTTCCAGAGATTGGATTCTAAGAGTGGAGACTCAGATTCAAGCTGTGGAAAGGAAGAGAACCCCTCTTCTGGTTTTGGGAGCAACCCTTTTAAAGTCAGGCCAAATGTACTTGAGAATGAAAGAGAGAGAGAGAGAGAGAGTCAGGGGGACATAATGGCAAATGAGAGAGGATCTCATCAGAAGGGCAGGGTGCCCTCCTGTCTCAGGAGAAAACAGCAGCCTGTCATAGAGACCAGGGGCCAGATTCTCCCACCAGGTGCTCCCTGGAGATCATCCTCTGCCTGACAATTTGCATCTGGAGGCTCGCTCTAAGTCAACCACAGTCAGGTGACTCTTTGTCTTGTACCTTGCACACCCTCTCATCAAGTGAAGTTTCTTTCAGTCTCTCCCAAGCCTTCAACAAATAATGATGAGATGTTAGTTCTAGGGGTGGAATCTAGATCTTTGATTCCCTTTTTATAGCTCTCTATTTTTATAGTTCATGGAATTATTTGCTTCTGATCTTTGGTTGAACTCTGGACATGCTTGCCAGGCAGGTGTTGCACCATTGAGCTAGACCCCCAGCTCCATTTCTCACCTTTTGCTGCAAGTAATGATTTGCTTTAATTGGTAGTAGTCTTTTGTGAGTAAAATTCATTTTATTTCCTTTCTCCACTATTTATACATGTTATTCTCAGTGCATATATTCTCTATGCACTGGCTTGGTCCTTGAGAATTCCTAAGTCCCCTAACACCGTCATAACAATAAATACAATATACTTTTTTTTTTTTTGTCTTTTTTCTTTGGTACTGGGGATTGAACTCAGGACCTTGCACTTGCAAGGCAGGCACTTACGCTACTGAGCTATCTCCCTGGCCCCTTTTTTAGTCTTTTTGAAACAGGGTCTCACTATGCAGCTCAGGCTGGGCTTGAACTCACTCTGTTGCCCAGGATGACCTCACACTCACAACAGCCTTTCTTCATTAGCCTCCTGCGTGCTGGGATTACTCTTCAGGGGAAATGGCTGATTGTACAGTTGAGGCACGAAACATGTGAGATGAACCTAGAGTGTGTTGCTGCATCCAAAAATATCATTAGAGACATGGAGAAGGACTCAATCCAGTCAGCAGGAGCTAATTTTTGTTTTAAACTTATTTTTTAAAAAATTATTTTCTTTATTTACTTGGTACAGGGTCTCACTATTCAGCTTGGACTCGTAGTGATGCTCCTGCCTCAGCCTCTCCAGTGCTGGGATTACAGGTGTGCACCACCATGCCTGTTTTAGGTGGTAGCCAGTGCATATCTGGGGTTCAGGGGCCTGCAAGGCATGTGGTACTGGGGATTGAACCCAGGTCCTTGAGCATGCCAGGCAGGCCTTGAGATAATCAGCCTCTTACAGAGTTATTGTCAGTAGCTATCAGTAGGAGATAATTTGAATAACTTGAGCACCACAATACATTATAAAAAGAATAGAGTATGATCCATTAACATGACTAAATGTATGATTTTTATGGATATAAATTAAAAAAATCTTTTTTTCCAACATAGTTTCATTTATTCTCCATGATAAAAAAAAATCTTGAAATTTAATGAGGGTTTAAAAAACCTTGACATTTTGAAGAATATACCCACATTGTATTTCTAAATCATAAAATTGTAAAGAATAGAATGGAGGAACCTGCCAAAAATTAGCTGAATTTAGTAGTGTAATAAGTGTAATACTTATAATGAAACTTGTTGAAATTTTTTTTAGCAGTTAAAAGAAAAGCATTATGATCTTTCTACCAGAGATACTCAGATGAATTTGATCATTAAGAAACACCAGGAAAGTTCAAATTGGGGGGCATTTTATATACATTGGTTTTGAACTCTTTCATTTGTTTATTTTTAAATCTTTTTCTTTTGGTGGCACCAGGGATTGGACTCAGGACCTTGCACTTGCTAGGCAAACACTTATTCTAGTGAGCTATCTCCCTGGCTCTGAGCTCTTAAAAATATTATAGTCATGAAATCAAGGAAAGACTGCTCTGTAATGAAGCAGACATGACAGCCATTCTTCTGGGTTGTCAAGTGAAAATTCTCAATGTGACATCATGAATATCTTTGGAACTCATAGGTGCTGTAAGAAACAGTCTTTTTTGGTCAAAAACACAAACAAGAGAGTGTCTCCAACTTAAATTTTAGTTTATCCTAGGATGCCTCCTTTCTTTATTGTGAGTGCTCTGAGTTGCAAAAATGCTTGCTTGTGGGAAGCGAGATAGCTCAGCAGCCTAACTTGTCTGCTTAGGCAAGCTTAGGCAAGCTCCCGGGGACCATGGTTTGATCCTTGGCACCACACGCTGCGCCAGCCCCACCCCCAGGGTGAGCTGAGCTGGCTCCCTTTCCCCACTCCCCCAAAAAAGCTTGTTCAGTTTAGATTCCAGGAACACAGTCAACAGCCAAAGATACCTTATCAACAGTCAAGGTATCGTCCCTTAGTCCCCCCCACCCCTTAGCAGCTCTGCCCCGCAATCCTTCGTGCTGCTTACACTAGCCAACCAGGATAGAGGATGAAGCTTCAGCTCAGCCAAAAGGGGAAAAGGTCAGCTGCTTCTCACTCATTTGGGATAAAGGAGCCTTCTGTGACCTGCTACCTTATACTTGTGCCTTTCTGTGGAAGTAAAAATAAGAGCGTCATTGAGGCCCTTCACCTCTTTTAGAGTGCATTCTTTCTGGCAGCCAGTTTCAGTTTGGGGGCTTAATTCCATCATGAACCAATAAGATGGTTTGAGTTTAGTTATATAGGGGAATCATCTTGCTTTTAGGAAATATAAAATATTTCAAGTCTTTAGAATAAAGTCAACAACTTATGTGTTTACTGTCATAACATTCTTCTGTGATTTTTTAAAAATGATACCAGTTGTGGGCTTGTTTGAGATAATCAGCCTTTTACAGAGTTATTGTCAGTAGGCATCTGAAAATGTGCTTTGCATCGTTGTGTTATGAAAATCCAAATGAAAACTTCAGCGAGACATTATCTAATCTATCTTTTAACGGTTAAAATGAAAAAAAGATCACATTATGCTCTTTTTAGTGATTTGTAGTAACAGTCATTCTAGTATAATTGAATAAGCTATTTGAACAATTTTTTGGCAAAATTTGCTGAAAATATTCTTTAATTGTAGATATATATTAAACTCATGGGTAATACATTGGGATACCAAAAAGACATGAATAGGCATGTGTGTACTAGCTCTATAAAATAGCCCATACTGGGACTGACTCAAGTTTCCATAAGCATATCAAGGGAAAAATAGATTGTGGAGTACTCTTAAGTGAAATACCACTAGTTTTTCATCACTATAAAGAAATAACTGAGCCTGGTAATGGAGACACACATCTATAATTCTAGGTACTTGGGAGGTAGAACTAAAAGGATCTTGAATTTCAGGCCAGCTTAGGCAGCATAATTGGGAGATTTCGTCTTTAAAAAAGGAAACACAGCCTAGCTATTAAGAAAAGAAATGGTCTTAACTGAAAGTTCTAGAGGTTCAAAGTTCAAACTAGGTAGTGCTGGGTTGGTGGCTGAAGGCTGCTCCAAGGAATAGGATGGTTGCTCTAAGAAAGAAAAGATTGCATTGAACTGAGCGATTGTTGTTCTGTAAGAGTCTAGATGTGAGTGAGGAAGCAGGTTATTGCTTCTCTTTGTTCTGTGCAAGATTTGTCATGACTTGCACTCATTCAGGCAGTAAACTTTCCGTGCCAAGCTTCCAATGCCCATTGAGTGAGCAGGTGCTGTAATGATTAACTACATCTGGGCCTCCTTTCCCCATCATTGAGGGCAATCACAAACACTGACTCAAAGTGCAGAGGGAACGCTGGTGAACCCACTTGAACTGAATGTCTCACCTCCAGGGCAGGACGCAGGACAATCCCAGCCTCAACACATCTCCGCACTCATATGTTCTGGGCCTAGGTTCTGAGTCTTCGAGAACCAGCCTCCTTAACCTTAGTGGAGGAGAAGTTTACCTTTAGAGAAAGGATGGGTGTAAAAAGTTTTTGTAAGTTGTCATAATTCTCCTAAACATGACCAGTGAAATATTGTTAAATTGATGCTTCTACAGACTTGATTTTTCTTACTAAAAGAACCTAACAATGATCACATTAGTCTATTTTGAAGAAATGTGATAATTCTGTTACAAAATATGCCTTTGCATGAACTTTGCCATAAATTATCTACTATTTTATATTATTTCAGTGATAGTATTCATTTATTTAATTTATTGAATGTATTTGTTACAGGTTCTCACTATGCAGTGTGGAATCATATGGATCCTCCTGTTTTCAGCCTCCCCAGTGCTGGGCCAGCTTAGTGCACCTAGGGATGGTGCTGGGGATGGAACCCCAGACCCTGCACTTGCCTAAGCATGCACTTAGTCTGCTAAGCTATCTTGCCAGCCCAATTTCAGTGATATTTAGATACTCCTGACCACTGAATGTCTCCCTTATTCAGATCTGCCTATTTCTGTGCTTTGGGTTTACTTATTTCCCTCTCTCCCATCATTTATCACACTCACACTACTGTTCTGTCAATAATTTCCTTGCTGTTTCTGACAAAGATAGATGAAATGTGATATATTTTTCCTGCCTGGAGATGCCTGGGAGGCAGGGCAGCCACTTGAGGGCCAGTCCTCTACACTCGGTTCTCTGGGCCTGGCTCTTCCTATAGTACTGCTGAGCCAGTTTCACCTCTCCAGTGATGGAAAGAGGAGAATTTTATGTATCATTTCTTCTTTGGTTGCATTATCCTGGGACTCCAATGAGGGGTTTCTATTTAAATATGAAGGCAGTTGTTTATGAACAATTAAGATGGTGTTCTTTCAAAGTGACCAATATTTGGCCTGTTTTTTTCTTGGTTAGATAAAAGTTGTTCACAGGGTAGCTTTTTAGTACAAGCCATAATATATGACAGTGGACATCAGAAGATCTCAATTCCAAGCACTGCTTTTCCACCTATGAGCTTACAGGTTTTTATTCTCTGTGTATCCTCTCCCATGAATTTTTTTTTTAAAAAGACTCTTTACTTGTTAGGATTAGGTCTAAAGGGTCCCATCTGCCCCATCTCACATTCAGAGGTGAGGTCTACTCCAAAGGGGCAGTCCCTGGGCAGGCGTGACTTGGCAGCGTGTATTCTTGGCCCTGGCTTTTTGCTTCTTTTTCTGTTTTATGGATGCCATGGATTGTACCTCTCTTCTCCCATAAGATTCTTATACCAGGTCTTTTCTGCCTTGGAGCTAGCTGACTGTGGACAGCACCTTTTAAAATCATAAGTCAAAATAAGTTTCTCATCTTTGAAGCTTTAGCTCTGAGATCTTTTGCCCCACTGATGGCAAGGTTGACCAAGGCATTGCCTCCTAGTGTTTTAAAAATTAATGATGGAGAGGATATAAATTTATTGAGCTAATGTGTTGGTGTATATTTGCTCAAAATATATGAGTTTGTTAGCTCTTTTGAAGAATCTATGTTAGTTGAACATAATAAATAATTTAGAAAGCCACTTACTGAAGACAAAATGTCCTAATGTTTGCTCATATAATAGTATATTTTTGTATACAAATACCAGAATATACTGATCCCCCCAAATAGCCATTAATTGGGGAATCCAGAATTTTGAGTGATTTTCTTTAAAAAAATTTTTTATTTATGTTTTTTGGTATAGGGTCTCGCTATGCAGTTCAGACAGGTAGTGATCCTCCTATTTCAGCCTCCCCTGCACTGGGATTAGAGGCTCGACACCACCATACCCAGTTTTAGTGGCTGGCATGGTATGCCATGGTTTCTGGGGCCAGCACTGCAGGCAGTAGTGGGGATTCAATCTGGGTCCTTGCACTTGTTAGGAAGATGCTTAGATGGCTGAGCTATCCCTCCTGTCTCAGTACTGAATTTCTTTTTTTAAAAAATAATTTTATTAAGAAACAAATAGCAGTAAGACAGTTTCAAAACTGATTAGTGGGACAGTTTCAATAATTAATACATTGCATATTGTGTTACTGGTTATTCATTGTACAAGATTCAGGCATGATATCCTGTCCACAAACACCATTAGAACAAATCTTTCTATTCATTGAATTAAGAGAAAGTAGCTGTATGTCTATCCTAACTATTTTGAATATATAGATACAAAATGATCCTTTGTTTGTATTCCCTTTTTTGTTTAGCTTTGTCAGAGAAGGTGTTCCATTGTCATTTAAATATTGTAGGTGTGTGAATTCAGCAAAATATTACAGTGGTCCATAATAGTAGTGGGTTTTCCAAAAGACTGGAAATGTCAGAAGTTGTTGACTTGAACCTTTTACAGCTTAGCATATTAATATTATTAATAATATTAATATGCTAAGCTGTAAAAGTTATTAAATAACTTTTTATACCTCATTTTTATACTTTTCTGCTGGATGGTTAAGACCAAGATAAAGCAAGACCTGTATAACAAGAAATGTAACTTTTGTATCTGACAAGGTCAGTACAATGTCCTCAGGATTTATTCTGAAACCCTATACTGCAGTCTAGGTCTTTTCTCAGTGTCAGCCAAGTGAATGAGTCACGGCCATTGAGTGATTTTCTTGTATTAAATAATTTCCTTCAGTGGCTCTGAGCCATAGCTCCATTCTGGATCCACCTCTTTTTTTATTATCAACAGCTAGGTCCCAACCCAGTATAATTAAACCACATTCCCTATTGTGGGCATTGGAAAGAAAGAAATAAGGCCAAAGAATACCTTGCTTTTATCTTGACTGTGAAATGAAGTCCACACAGAAGGCACTTAGCTGGTCAGTCACTGTATATTCTCAGTGTCACAAGCATATTAAAATTATCACAGAGCAGCATGCCAAGACAAGTCAGAGAATCTTCTGGACATCCCTCCCAAAGATATTTCCTTTAAACAAGGATATAAGACAATTTCCAACTGGGAGACACTTTACAAAGCTCTAGCCTTGTCACATTTGAAGAGTGACAAGGCCAAGGAAGAACTGAAGAACTGTTCCAGATTGTGGTTCACTAAGGAGACATGACAACTAGAATGCGATTGAGGATTCCGAACTAGATTCTCAACCATAAAGAACTTACTGGTGACACACTAGTGGAAATGAGACAGTATAAGTGAAGAGTACATGGTCATTAATGCACCAGTATCTATTTTCTTATTTTATCTTTAAAAAACAATTTTTTTTTTTTTGTGGTACCAGAGATTGAACTCAGGATCCTGCGCTTGCCAGGCAGGCACTTATTCTACTAACCTGTCTTCCTGGCTCTATTTTCTTATTTTGGAGTTTGTATTGTGGTCGTGGAAGATGATTGACTTGTTCTTAAGAAAGCATACTAAAATATTTCAGGCTTACAACTTCAGGACAGTAATTTTTACTCAAATGTCGAAAATAAAATTCTTTGGTTGTCACTGTAACATGCGACAGAACCATACTGTGCCTGTAAGAGTAATGATCCTAGGGCTGCAGAGAGAGCGGAGCAGTCTAGGGACTGGGGCTCCATCCCTGGTACCATATGCCACACTGGCTACACCCTTGCGCGTGCCAAGCTGGCCACCAAGACAGGGTGTGGTGGTGCACGCCTGTAATCCCACACGTGGGAGGCTGAAACAGGAAGATCACTCTGAGTCCAAGCTGTGTAATGAGATTCCAAACCAATTACATGAAATTAAAAAAATAGAAAGAGTAATAATGCAAGATATCAGGCCTAGTGGGAAATTTTGCAGGACTGACACTGTGCATCACTGCTCAGGGTGATACCATCTGAGCTGGGAATTCCAGCCATGTCCTGGGAGTCTCCAGCAATCAAGACCATCTCAGCATAGAGGCTTTTTTCCTAAGCCTAAAAGCTTATCCTTGTGAGAATAGCTTAATCTTCCTTTATGAAAGCAACACCTGGCCACTAATACAGACTGAATACAAGCTATAAAGAAGCAGAAAGATTTCTCTAAATTTAGAATAGCGTCTGAAAGGACACCATTTTGGTGAACTGACTGTTCACTGTATCTGGCCTACCCTACTGGCTTGTTGTTACTATTTATTTTGTCAGAGCATGCTCCATAATAAACTATTTGGACTCTAGATGATGTCTAAGACCCATCTTTAGTGAATTTGACCAATGGGAAGTCAGCAGAGGAACCTGGCTGATCAAATTTACTACAAATCCCTGCACTTGATAGTCTCCAAATTTTCTGTGTATTTGTGATTTGTTAAAAGTTAAATAAACTAAAATATATACTTGTATGTGTAGTTATATATATATATGTGTGTGTGTGTGTGTGTGTGTGTGTGTATTATATATAGGTACATATAATTTACATCAAACAGTTAACTTCTATTTGAACCACACAAGCTCTGCACAAAATTTTTGATATTGTCAATGGGCATTTGAAAACATTCTCAGTGTCATGAAGCTTCATGGCACTGAAGTTAAAATTGTAAGGAAATGTTGTTACATATTAATTAAAATGCAAACAATAATGTATTAATATTGGCAAGAAGCTGAAGGAATTTGAATTCTTATAATTATAGATTGATTAAACTTTTTTTTTTTTTTTTGCCTTTTTGAGACAGGGTCTCACTATGTAGCTCAGGCTGGCCTTAAGCTCACTTTGTAGATCAGGCTGGTCTCGAACTCACAATAATCCTCCTCAGCCTCCCGAGTGCTGGGATTACAGGCCTGCGCCACCACTCCCGGCAGATTGATTAAACTTTTAGGAAAAAGTTTTGAAAGTAGTCTCTGAAATAAAATATGTATATCTAGTAATTATGCTTATAGATGTACTGAACAGAAATCCTTATATTGGGCAAAAACAGGAATATTTTTATATATTGATAGTGAGCTTGGTGACAAAGAAATCAAGAAAGCAATCTCATTAACAATAGTTTAAAAACATCTAGGAATAATTTTAAATATTGAAAAAATCTACAATAAAATATTAAACTAATGAAAAAAATTCAAACAGACACACAAAAATGGAAAGTATCCCATGTTCATGGAATGGAAGAATTCATATTGTTAAATAACTGTATATCCAGAGAAAACTACAGATTTAATTTTATCTTTGTCAAAATACCTATGACATTACTCACAGAAATAGATAAAGCAATTATAAAATCATATATAACCACAAAAGAGCCAATACAATTCTGAAAAACCAATAAATAAATGAAATACAATGTATATCAAGACACATAGAGGTCCCGCCAGATAGCTAAGCGGGTTCAAGAGCCTCCTTAGGCAGACTCAGGGACTGGGGTTTGATCTCTGGTGTGCTGTGTCAGCCCCGTCCCAAGGGCATACTGAGACAGTGACTGAAAGTGGATGTGGTGATGCATGCATGCAATCCCAGTGCTTGGGAGAGGCTGAAAATAGGAGGATCACTACGAGTCTGAACTGTGTAGTGAGACCCTGTAGGCCCTGTATTAAATACATTAAAAAAAAAAAAAGACACATAGAAGAATGGGACAGTATAGAGAATCAGAATTAAATTAGTATTCTAACTGTTAACTGATTTTCCTCCCAAAGTACCAAGAACATACACTAGTGAAAGGGCAGCCTCTTCAAAATAAGTTGCTAGGAAAATTGACAGTGGTATGCAGGGGAATGAAATGAGGTCCTCTCTCTCTCTCTCTCTCTCTCTCTCTCTCTCTCTCTCTCTCTCTCTCTCTCTCTCTCTCTCTCTCTCTCTCTCTGAGAAATGGACCTAAATATAACCTCTGAAACAGTGAAACCATTGAAAGAAAACTCAGGGCAAAAATTTCAAGACATTTTTATAGGCAAATATTAAAAAAAATAGGACCTTCAAACCAGAGTATATCAAGCTAAGACCATGCTGATGAACAAAGAAAACCATAAACAAGGCAAAGAGAAAATGTATGTTATGGGAAAAAGACAGGTTATTAGGAGTGGGGAGAATGAAGAAATGGGGAAAATTAGTTCAAAGGGTACAAATTTAAGTTACATAGGGTGAATAAACTATCGAGATTTTAAAAAATAATTTTATTGAGAAACAAATACTAATGAGACAGTTTCAAAACTGATTAGTAGGACAGTTTCAATAACTATAGAAATTTAATCTGTAGCATGAAGACTATGGCTAATATTGTATTATATACTGAAAATTTTCTAGAAGAGTAGATTTTAGGTGCTCTTATCTGTGGGAGACAATAATCCGGAAGCTTTCCTTTAGATTCCTTTTATGGACACTTCCTGTTAATTGCTGCATTATGGCTTCCTGCCTCTGTTCTTTTAATTAGACTTCCTGTGACAAGCTCCTTTGGTTGATCACATGAATGTTATTAGCCTATAATATTACCCTAATGTATCTACCTCACTGATGACGTTGACTTCCCT
>PVKA01014776.1:0-51583 GCA_004027165.1 Ctenomys sociabilis | reverse complement strand
TTATTTTTATTTTATTAAAATACAAATGTCAATCAGACAGTTTCAAGACACCTTAACCATACACATTCGATGAATTAATACATTGCAAACTGTTTTCATAACGTTTTGGTATTGTACAAGGTGCATACATGATATTATATTTACAGATATTATTTTAGCAGATATCTCTTATCAGTGAATTAAGAGTGTAGTTGCTTATTTATCTTACTTTTTATACCTGAATTATATCAAAAATTCAACAATTATTTACCGAGTGGATGACCATAGTACTAAAAGCCGACATAAAATCCTGTCCAACCACCATTAGTGCAGATCTTGCCTCTCATAGAATTATGTAGAAGCACAGTGTTATCTATCCCAACTGTACTATCTATACACACACATCATGATTTTTTCTTTCTACAACCCTTCCTTTGACTACACCTGTCAAGGCTAAACATTTTTTTCTAAGAGCACTAGTTCATTTCTATAGCTACATTTACATATGCAAACAACTTAAATAAAGCACATATGTGGATCTAATTTTCTTAACCTTCCTGGTTTTACTTTTCAGACTTTTGTGGGTAAAATTGCTTCTAATAGTAGCTGTCAGGGAAACATGTCTGCTAATTAGGACAGGTGACTTGACAGAGATACATGGAGCCAAATAGGTAACTCCCACAACACCAATCTCCTCCTTTACCTTGGACGGAAAGCCTTGTTACTCTTTGTGCAGAAAAGAATAGGGATTGAGAAGTCCCTAAGTCCCTCCTTCCAAGACAAGAAGGTCAGTCCTTAAACTTCCTCTGAGATTCATCATCAATAAGCCCTCAGTTGCCCAGGGTTGGTTTGTTTTGGTAATTTGCAGTTCTATTTTTACTGAAGAGAAAAGTAAGATCAATAGCAACCATGGGGATTTCTACATTCCTTCAATCTCGACTCTTACTTGCATTTGAAAGCATAACAATGTCAGCAGAATTAATTAAATTGCTGTCATTGCTTCTCTCTCATCTACCACTCACTCGCACACTCCTATGTTAACACACATTGAGATCAGCAGAATACACATTTACATATGCACTCACCTACGCTTGAAGGAAAATATGCTAATTTTTTCATTTTTATCTGTGGTTTCTGATCGCTTGAAAGCATATTTAAAAATGACACTGATTGTAGGATAACTGTGTTTTCTCAAAATGCTGAATGTTAAGCACCTTAAGGAATCCTTGTCAGCCCTCTGAAAACATGGGGCATGCCTAAATGATTAATCAATAACCTAATCAAATTTTGGTCTATAATTCAAGAGGGGTAGGATACCACATCCTATTTAATTTAGTTTATATCATCGCTCACCTCAAACCAGGAAGGAAATTTAAATCCCTGGGAGTGAATACCGCATTCACAGCAATCAAATAGGGTTGTTTGACTCAGCTTTCCTGGCTCAGCTACTGTATTACCCACACCTTCTACCTATTACAGGTGGTGGGGGAGTTGCAGGCCATGGAAGGTTCCATGTCTTAAGTACCTGACGTTCAATAGATGTTGTTCAGTCCATTTTCACAAATACACCCTAAAGGAAGGACAATGCTTGAGTCTCAGAGACTGTGTGTTTATCATGGGACTGTCATGACTCGTATTGTAGCCTCAATCTTGATATGTGAGAATAGTGTTTTAATTTTAATAAAACCACTTTTTTTGTGATCCATTCAGAGACCCAAGGATATAGACCAAGCAGCCTAGTCACTCTTTTTCTGTCCTTGCTCACCCGTATAAGTAGCGCTCTGGGCATTGTGTCAGGAACTCTGATATACCAAATATAGCATCTCAGCCTCCACCTTCCTGGCTTACCCCTACGCATCTTGGGGGCAGAGGTTCAGCCAGCAGATGGGTTCCTGTATCCTCTAGGATACATGCAGGCCCTTCTTTATGTGACCTAATTTATACCTGGAAATTCAGGGCATCCAAAGAATAGACTCTTATTTGCAAATAGTAGACTGATATCATACCTCAAAACTGTCACCTCTTCCTGTGTCTGTGAGGTGGACCTATCTATCTACTATGGTTGTAAATGCCTGCCAGTGTTTTACCACCTGATGCTCCCAACATTCCCGTGAGGCAGGTACTACTGTTTTTCCACCTTTTTTGAAAAAGGAAACTTAGATCATATTTGTTTAGGGGCAACCAAATTATCCTAATTTCATTGTCTTACTCCCATAAGTGTTAGGATATCATAATCAAATAAAAAAAGGAGTAGAAATGCACATCCATGAAGCAGAAAAAACCAGAGATTTAGCAATCAACATGACTCTCACCACACCTCACAGATTAAAAAGTGAGGTGCAAATGATTAAATGCTAGGGAGATAAGGCTAGACCTATGGTCTAGTTTCTGACCCCTTGGTGACATCTCCAGGGACCACTCTGTGAGTTTGCAGTGATACCTGACCCACTCACCTGTCTTTGCTCTCTCACCACATGGGGACTGCATGTGCAGCACCCTCAGAATGAGTACAGCTTGAGTAATGCGGACCAGAAGGAGTAAGTTGTTCCCTTTGAGTTTCCTGCTGGGTAGGAACTAAGAGTAAGAAGGTCTGAGTGCAGAATCGGAATGTCTTTTGATAAACAGGGTTAGAAATGGAAAGGAGCTTTCAAAGAGTAAAATATCTATGCAGATGATGTTATGTGTGAATCCATGGGAACCACGGTGTCCACAGAGCCATCCAGGACTCCAGGCTGACAGCTCCAACTGAATCTCCCCACACAGTAGGCAACTGCAGCAGCTCCCCAGATTCTCTTTCCATCTGAAGCCTGGGGATTAGGGCTGCACAAATCCTCTCCTCCCTCTGTCCTTTCCTGTCTTTCATGGCTGGGTAACTGAGCTTTCATCTCTAGCAAGCTGAGGAGAGACCCAAACATTCCCTCAGTGGGAACAAAAGCAGCTAAAGGACAAATAATGAAACTGCCATTCACATGACAAGCTTCACATTTCACTTTTCGTTCCTCCTTTTCCACGCTTTGCTTCATTTGGGGAAAAAAAAAAACTATTTTTAAAACAGCCAGACCCCTTTTCTGTCAGGAGTCTTGGCAGCATTGATAAATAAAGGGAGTCCTCTTAATGGGGTTGCTGTCAGCAAACTCCTTTTAAACAAATAAATGCAAGAAAGGAATACATCGAAGAGGCCCTTCTGTTCTTTAGGAGAAAGAAAACACAAAAGATTCGTCTGCCCCACAATATGGGGCTGGACTTGGCCCAAAAGAACCTTGCTTGTTATTGGACAGTCTTCTTAATTAGCATTTCAGAACTGATCTGGTTTCTCCCCTCATCTTGCTCGAAGAATGATTTTCACAGAACACTGTGCTCCTTTTTTCGGCGCAGTTCTCTGTTCAGCCCATTTCCTGCCTGCTTTCTGGTGGGCTCCAGGTGTTTCCCTCTGTTTGAACACATGTCTGGTAACCACAGATTTGCTGGGTTTAAATAAGAATCAAGACTGCTCTCGTTTATCTCCATGCAGACAGTGCCATTTGTCAAATTCAAAAATGTCCATCGGTGTAAAGGATTTAGGGAAAGCAGAGGATTGAGTGAGGAACAAGAGTCTCGCTTGTCGGATGAGCCTCTTAGGAAAATAGGCTGGATCAATCAAGTGCGGAATGTCGCAGGTATCAGGTTCCACCCTCAACAAAAGAGCACGGGGGCTGCCTCACTCCACTTCCTTCCACACATTGCAGGCTGCTGAATCTCATTCAGATCAGAGCCGAAGCCTGGGCCATTGGACCAGAAGGAGAATTTCAACTGAAAGACCTGTGTTCTCAGAGCATGACTATAATAAAACTAGTTTCTTCACTGGAGTTTGAATATCTGAGGCAACGAGTCTGGGTTGTTAGTTCCGCGGGAGTGTTAGTCAACCTAATAAAATAGCTGAGATCAACTTATTAAGGAAAAAGCTTTATTTTGACTCACAGTTTCAGAGGTTGCTTTGGCCAAATTGGCTCTGTTGCTTTTGGTCTTATGGCAACACAGTACTTAATGGCAACAACATATAGCAGAAGAAGCTCTTTCCCCTCAGTTGCTGAGAAGCAGAGAGAAACAGCTGGAGACTGATGTTGTGTTGAAGGATACACCACAGTCAGACTCCTCTCTCCCTCTAGACCCTACCTAGTGCGGGTTTCTACCACCTTCCAGTCGTACCACAGGCCGCTGATGAAGCTTTTAACACACAGGCCTGTAGGGAACACAAATCGCAGCAGGGGATTTGTCATCAGGGCAACTGACACATGCTTGGCTCCGAATACTATGCTCCAACCGCCTGTGCATGTAATGCTGACAACTTCATGAGTTGGCTTATGCTGTTATTTCAAAGAAAGTCAGTATCCCTCAAAACAGAACTTTTAAGATTTCTAGTCACTCAATCTCTCTGTTTGAGAGATTTTAAATGCTCATCAAACTTCTTATTCTAGGTTCACAACTAAATTGGATCTCAAAGCCTCTTTTGCAATGGAAAAAGACCCTAAGACAGGTCCCTGCCAAAGAAAAGAAAAAGGGGGAAGATAGGCTTCTTGCCACCAGGCCTGTCTCCTAAAAGACCCCATGCAAGCCTCGTTGCTTTTCATCTCTCTTGCTTGCCACCATGATGCCAAAATAACCACAGGAGACTTCACAATTCTGGGAATACTCAGGTGCCTAGAAAAATAGAAGGAAGCTGGTTCCATCAAGGAAGAACAGAGCTTTTCTGCAAATCTGCATGGGTCCAAGGCACAAAAAGAAAAAACTGTTAATACACTGAGATTGGGCAGTTGAATTTAAGCCACACTGATGAATACAAGCAGGTAGGAACAATATCTATGCTGAGTTCACTGTCCTGTGGTGAGCTCTGAAGGAGACCAGGCTAGGTCACTCTTCATCTTAGTCCTGGCTGGAGAACATGCTCCGCATTGCATGGAGAGGGAAGAGGGAGCACTGGGAGCAAGGAAGCAAGCATTGTAGGGGCTGGGGCTGGGGAGGTAACTCTGTCCTCTGAGGACATGCTTGGCAAGTGCAAAGACCTGAGTTTGATCCCCAGCACTGCATGCCATGATGGCCCTGAAACTGGGCATGGTAGCACACACTTACAATCCCAGCACTGGGGAAGCTGAGACAGGAGGTTCACTATGAATTTACACTGCATAGGAAAACCCTGTACCAAATGAATAAATAAATAAAATATTTTTCAAGATTTTAAAAATGAGAATTGGAGATTATAATTTTTGCTATCTACATGGTATGGAAAAAATAAATTACCTCAAGAAGACAATGTTATACTTATGATATCTGATATTTAGACAAATTGTGTGGGTAAACTGAACTGCATATGTTGCAGTGCAAAAATAAGCTTCTCTTCTGGAGGGTTAACAACCTAAGTTTGCAGATCAAAAATTGGAGAAAAGGAAGGGCTGCAAGGTCAGCCAACCTTTTGGCCCTAGCCTTTCAAGGTCAGTGAAGACTCAGGATGTAACATCATGGAATGCAGTTGTGCCCCAAATTTTCTGATCAAGGAGATTATGGAGCCACAGAGGAATGTGAATGATGATGTATACTGTGCCTAAGAAGAGTCACATGGAGAGAAAACATTCTCTCAGGCTTTCACAGAAAGCAAATTGGTCAAGCAATGGCAGTGACTCATCCACATGGCTGACACTGACAAAGGATCTACAAAATGAGGCACAGGCTTACAGGATAAACCCTGAAGGGATTTGACTGATATCAGATACAAAATTTATATAACTTGTTATATAGGTCTTGCTTTATATTGGTCTTAACCATCCAGCAGAAAAGTATTAAAATGAAAAAAAAAAAAAAAGAAAAGTATTAAAATGAGGTATATAAAGTGAAGCCATATTAACATCCTGAGCTATGAAGGGCTCAAGTCAACAACTTCTGCAGATAACCCACTACTATTGTGGACTGCTGGACTCTGTTGGATTGTTTTGCTGAATTCATGCACCTATGGTATTTAGATGCCAATGGAATACCTATCTCTGACAGGACAAAACAAAGAAAGGGGATACAAAGGAAGGGCCATTTTGTATTTGTATATACAGAATAGTAGGATACATATACAGATACTTTCATTTAACTCATTGAGAAGATTTGTACTAATAGTGTTTGGACAGGATATCCTGTCTGCTTCTTATATTATGGATAACCACTAAGAAGATAACAATATACAATGTATTATTTATTCACACTGTCCTAGTAATCAGCTTTGAAACTATCTCCTTGATATTTGTTTCTCAATAAGAAGAGTTCAAAATTTGAAAAAAACAAATATAGAACAATTATCATGACTTAGAGATTCCTCAAATTCTTCATGGAAGAAATTCTAAAGATTAACAGGTTTTCCTCAGTGAAAGAGATGGAAATGGATTGAAATGAAGGAATTCTGTGAGGTAAGCAAAGCCAGAGTGGACTTCCTAGCTGGTCTAAGAACGGCAAGTGAAAAGAATGACAACAACAACAAGAAAATCTTTTTCAGAGTTACAGAAAATTCACTCAGGTAATAATATAAAGTGAGAGAAAGGAGTTGGGCAACACATACTAAGTAATTGCAATGACAACTGTTGAAGGGGCTTCCCAGAGACTCCACTGGACTCAGGATGGCCTCTGTGGTAAGAAATTAGGTTGATACATGATATGCCAGAGTGCTAGGCACAATGAATACTATAGTGCAGATGAAGATGAAATGCCATGGTGGTTTGGAACATTTTCTATTGAATTGCTGCTATCTGCTTCTATTTATGATGCAAGATTTAATGAGGAACCATTATACATTATATGATAAAGAATTTTTGCAGGAATTGGTCAAGCAATGGCTGTGACTCATCCACATGACTGACACTGACAAAGGATCTACACACTGCAGTACAGGGTTTCAGGATAAACCCTGAAATATTTGACTGAACTTGTAACAAAAGTTACATTTCTTGTTATATAGCTCTTGCTTTATCTTGGTCTTAACGATCCAGCAGAAAAGTGTAACCATGAGGTATTAAAATTAAAGCTATATTAATACACTGAGCTGTAAAAGGATCAAGTCAGCAACTTCTGACAATGCCAGTCCTATGGCAAGCCCACTACTATTATGAACTTCTGCACTATATTGGATTATTTTTCTGAATTCATGAACCTATAATATGTAAATGAAAATGGAATACTCTTCTCTGACAAAAATAAACAATAAAAGGAGATACAAATGAACGACTATTTTGTATCTGTGTATTCAAAATAGGATAGATATATAGCTACTTTCTCTTAATTCAGTGAATAAAAAGGCTTGTTTCAATAGTGTTTGTGGACAGGATATCATGTTTGCATCTTGTACTATGAATAACCACTAAGAAAACAACAATATGCAATGTATTAATTATTGAAACTGTCCTGTTACTCGGTTTTGAAACTGTCTTGTTGCTGTTTGTTTCTCAATAAAATTATTTTTTTAAAAAGTCTTTGCAGGGCTTATGGACAGTTCAGTGGACTAAGCACTTGCTTAGGCAAGTGCATGGACCAGATTTGATCCTTGACACCACAGGCCACACAAGCCCTGCTCCCAGGCATGCTGAGCTAGCCATCAAGACCAGGCATGGTACCACAGGGCTGTAATCCTAGCACTGGGGAGGCTGAAAACACGAGGATCACCATGAGTCTAAGCTGCATAGTGAGACCCTATACCAAATATATTTAAAAAATTATTCACCTTCCTAGTATCATTAATATTAATCTCCTATTATTATTATTAATCACCCGACAGTGACTAGTGGGAAGTATACAAACCTTGGCTGTCCAGTATAGCATCAACAAAATTAGAAAGAGCAAACTAATGAGGAATTCAGCAAGATGTGTGTAATGCAATACTGTAGGACACTCCCTAACTTCACACCTACACAGCTTCCTGTTGCCTAGGACAGTGCTTCCTCAGATGGCAATTCTTGGACTACAGTGGTTGATTGAATGTATCAACCTGAGAAGTTAAAAGCTCAACTAAATCAAATCAGTGCCTCAGTTCCACGTCCTAGGGTGTGGAGGTCCCACTCTGTAGTGACTCATCACTTAAAGGATATAAAATGGAATTGAGAAATGATGGAGCATTCCATTTCCTCAGAGGAGCTCTGTTTTCTTTCTTTTTTTTTTTTTTTATTCATGCAGTGTCTCTCACTATGCAGCTCTGACTCAAAATGATCTTCCTTATTTCTGCCTCCTTAGTGCTGATATTATAGGCACGAGCCACTACAGAGCTTGATTTTTCAGTCAGCCTGGATGTTGTCTCCTGGCTTCTAGTGAACATTCTTTGGTCGTTGCCTTGGATCCTTCAGCTTTCTGCTATAGACTCATCAGCCTTCTGTCACAGACTCATTGGCCTCCTGAAACAGACTGCAGTGAGCTCCAGACCTTGAACTGAATCCTTCAGTCTCCAGTGTGCACACTCCCTCTGCATGCTTCTTCATCTGACTCTGTGGCTGACCGTCATAAGACAGTCTTACAATTTCTTATGCATTTGTATGTTTTGTGTTATATCTGTACCTCTAGTAAAACCCTGACAGATACATGGACTTACCTACAAAATAATTATTTTAAAGGTCTATTCTTATTTTTTTAATGTATTTAGTACAGAGTCTACAGGGTCTCACCATACAGATCAGACTCATAATGATTCTCCTGTTTGCAACCTCCCAAGTGCTGGGATTACAGGCATGTGCCACCACACTCATTCTCAGCAATCTCCAGGGGCTGGGTGAGTACAGCACGCTGAGGATCAAAGCCCAGTCACTGCACTCTGCCTAAGCAGGCATTTTAGTCTCTTGAGATATCTGGCCAGCCCTAAAGGTATATTCTTATTGAACTCTCACTCATGAACTACTGAATTGATTTCTCAGATATTAGATATTTCAATTAAGTATTCCCCATCCCTTATAATCTTTAAATATACTGAAGTTTCAGAGCTATTATATGAAAAATACAGACATGTATCTTGGCATTGTGCTTACAAAATACTTCATAAAGTTTCTCCAACTACATGTGTTCTTCTCATTCTTTCCCACTGGTCCTATGTTCTATCTAGTATATAGAATGAATAAGTCAAGACCAGTGTATGTTGTTCCACTTGTCTGTTGAGATTCCTCCACAGCATTTCACAAATTCCATTCAATAAATGGAAGATATTACTACTTTTTGAAAAAAAATTTAAGAAATAGACAGCAACCTGCTCTTTGTTCTGAGCTTATAGTATCCATGTATGGAAAGGAACATGATTGTGTCAGGCCTGCTTTCCCATGTTTAAGTTGACTCACCTGCATAGTGGCCCTCCTTACTCAATGAAGCTTATGCAGGGTGCAATGGGCTCAGTGGCATATGGTACCTTTTCATGAATAAATAGGCCAGAAAGCTTATCATGGTATCTCATTCTAGTTTGGATAGTTGAATCAGTTCCTAAGCCTTGTCAAGCTATGGCCAATTTATTTCAATGCCCAAACTTCACATGTTTTAAACACTATACAATGGATAGATTGAATACATTTTTTCACTTTTCAGCTGGCTGGGTTTTGCTGCCTAAAGCTTCACATAGAATCCAAGGCCATACTCTTGTCCTTGGCTGGACACTCAGAGCAGGTGCTGTACAGACCTCACAGACCATTCCATGTAGACCTGGATTATTTATACAGGTAGAAGCCAGCCCATTGCATCCATAGCTCAGGCAAGCAGGTGAGACTACGGGAAAAGCACTCTGCACATCTCTACATCTCCGCCACATCACTTAACTGGCAAAATGGGACAAGGCCAAGAATTCAGGAATTCTGCCCTTTCTCAGAGGATACTGTCCTAGGGTAAGTTTCCCATTGCACACAGATTCCTGTGCTTATCATGGTATTTTAACTATCACTGCAAATTTTTCAAAAATGCCTTCACCCACATCCTTTCTTCCTTCCTCTGGTCATGCCTTCCCCAGTGACTACCAGCTACCCACCAACCTTTACTTTCACCAAACATTAACTTATATCTAAAAGTTTGATTTCACCCTCCAATGCAAATGCATATCCCTATAATTACAAAGATCTCAGGATACAAGCTAATAAGGATTCTGTTATTTGGAGATTCCCCACATGTGGTCTTCTCTGCTCATGTTTCTCCTCTCATTTGTATATATCACTCTCATTCCTCCTGTCCTAACTTCCATGACCTCTCCCTGATCTGTCCCTTACCACTTCTGTATCTTATCATCCTGATGATTTTCCAGCACTCTACCATTATCCAACTGCTTGTTGTCTCCCTATCCATTTTAAAATATAGTAAAAAGGATGATGCTTGTGTTTTTTACTACTCTGTTCAGGGCGGCTCCTAATCTACATGCCTGACATGCAGAAGGCATGTAGTTAGTACAATGGTTGCTCAGTTCAAGAACTTAATTCTTTCCACAAGTCTGGCTGCAAACCAAATTGGATGAAAACCAAATCAAATTAAATGTTGACCTTTTGGAGAAATTTGATTTGGTGCTCATCCAATTCACATTGTGACCAGAATCATGGAAAGAATTAAGTTCGTGAACCAAGGCACCACTGTACTCATTAAGTGAATGGATGATCTGCTGCATAACTATATCAAAAAAGGATTTATAGTTGGAAAGAGTAGCTACTTAGTAAACCAGACCAAATAATAGTTAATAAACAAAATAAATGACTCCTTTTTCATTTGGAACTGTATCTACAATAAATATGTTCTTGGTTTTTTAGGTCATGCTATTCACTGTCACAGACATACATGAAACATGCATGCACACACAGTGTCTTATCAGCATACTAAAACAAGTTGATGAGGCAGATAAGTGATAGCTACCCAGTGGGCAGTTGGACAAGGCCACTGCAGATCCTTTATCTCCTTTGCCTTCCTTTTCACTATTTGAAGCAAGTTCATCATGGATAGCCAAAAAGGATTGTACAGCTGTTTGAAACCATTAATATGGTTCACAAGCACGTAGCATAAGTGGACATACATGTAAGTAAGTAATAAAAAAGATATCTTTCTTTTGTACTCTGCCTTTTAGTGTTTACTATCATTCAAGTCTGATAATGCAAAGTTAAATATTAATGTACCCACTTGACACTAATGTCCATAATGATAATGAGTGTCTTTGTAGCCAACTTAGTGCCTGGAGAATAGAGTGTTATAAACACAATTTCTTAGTTTTTGTTTTATGATTACTGGTGGTAGAAGACATTAAATCCTGCTTTATGATTGCCTAGGAAAACACCAGCCCTCAACAAAAGCTGCCTTAAGGGTAAATATATGCTAGCATCACATGATGGAAAACTCACTAAATAAGAAAAACCTGCTTCCCCATCCCTCTGCCCACACACAAGCACACAAATACACACCATCGAAGACATGAATGACTGAGTATATTAAGGAAATATAAAATCGTGACACAAATCCCAGACTCTTTTCATGGATAGAAATCGCCATACTGTGAGAGGAATAAATAGCCATGGTTCACAGACAGCTGAAGAATTTATCAGAAGCAAACAGCTAAGAAAACTAAGGGGAAAAAATGAAGAAAGATTAAAGAACAGGGGTGATCTTAATCTTCAGTGAAGAAACTCAGCTTCTTAAAAATGATAATCAGATAAAAAGCAGCTTCTTCAACCAGGCTGAAAACACAAAAAGCATGCTGTGTTTCTTCAGAACACTCCCTCCAGAGCCCCTCCCTGCCCAGGTTAGTAGGATCTTTGGTCTTGGCCTCTGCTCTGAAGCATGGACTCTAGAAGAGCATTCTCCAGCAGCAGTAGCAGGGAACATATTACAAATACAATTTCTCCTACCTTACCCTGGCCCTACTGCTTCAGAAACTCTGATCAGCAATTTGTTTCCATGGGGCCTCCAAGTGATTCCTTCAAGTTTCAAATGGTAAGGCACTGCTTGAACAATGATGACTGGGCCAGCAAGCTCGCTGATCCAAGTATATAACCACAAGAGCAACATCGCTCCAGCAACATTCATATGGCAGACAGGTGAGGCCCATCCAGTGGGCCCTGGGATTGAGCACACATCTCCTTTGTCTGCCTCCCTGCTATTGATTGGGCCAGATTTATTGTGGAGTAATGCAGATAACTGTGTAGCTGACTGGAAGCATTTATTTGGCTTTTGCGCTTAGCAAATAAGGGGATGGTCCTTGTTACAGACTGAGTTGTATCCTCTCCTAATCATACAAAGTCCTAACCTCTAGTGCCTAAGCATGTGGCTGTATTTGGAGACACAAGGCTTTCTAAAAAGTTAATAAATTCAAGTAAACTATTCAGATGAGCTTTAATCCAATATGGCTGAGCCCTTTTAAGAACAGATTAGGACGCTAGGACATGAGGGGCCCTTGGGACATGCACACACAGAGAGAAGGCCAAGAGAGGACACAACAATAAGGCCACCATGGAAGTCAGGGAGAGAGGCCAATCAATTGATCTTAGCGTTCCAGCCTCCAGAATCATGAGGAATATCATTTCAGTTGTTAGAGGCACTCAAACTGCGATGTTTTGTTACAGCAGCTCTCTAAAACTGAGATATCCTTCTTTTCCTGTTATCCTCCAAGTTCCATAGAGATCTCATCACATGCTGCTGTGGCTTGTGTCTAGATGCACCCATGTCATCATGGTGTTGAAAGTAGCTGGATCTAAGGTGTTTGATTTGGAGGTTAAGATTATGAGGCTGAAATGAAGCTGCCCTATCTCAGGTCTGTGTGGCACTGCCCAAGGCCTAGTAGACTAGATGAACTATAAAGGCAGGCTTACTGTTACTTCTGCTGCTGATGCTGACTGTCCCACTAATTTGATTTGAAATTGTCTCATTGCTATTTGTTTCTCAATAAAATTACAGAAAAAAAAATGTTTAAAGTTCTGCTGCCTGCCTACTTAGATTCTCTCTCCTCTGCAATGCACCTCTGCCATGCCACCCACCCATAGTGACAGCCAATTAGAAAATGAGGCATCTACAAATTGTGAGCTACACAACTTTTCTTCTCTTAACTTGTGAATGTCAGGAATTTTGTCTTAGCAGGGAAATAACTGAGATGTATGCCATTATAAGTTTCTCTGGAGTTTTCCCCAACTAGGTTTAGTGTCTTATGACAATTTCACTTCAGCTCACTCTGCCCTGCAAGACTGTTTTGCCCACTGCTGATTTCCCAATTCAGACAGAAACCGTGCAGTTTATGCAGTGAAGAATAATAATAGAGAAGTAAGCTGCAGGACTTCCTCATAGATTCTTGTTTACAAGGGAGTTATCTGTAATGGTAACATTTATAGAACAGCAAAATACCTTTGAGGCTGAGAGGTCAATGCAATCTTTACCCATGTTTGACCACATAAAAAGGCCAGAAAGAAATTGAACTAGTCTTTAACCCTCTGCTCTTCCACTGGTTTTTAATATGTCTTTGAACATGTTTCATCCAGGTAAGATGAGGATTAAGCAGCACCTGTGCCAGAGGTGAACATGGAGAGGTTAAGCAAAAGAACTGTGCCAGTGATTGAGTGGTGCTTTTTACACCTAGCCAATATTTGTGAAGTGAAAAATTTCATCCATGAAAACAAAATTATTTTAGAAGAAAATAATTTGCCTACACCCAATTTGCACACATCATCTCTTGTCTCAAAGACTGGAGATTTCTCAGGGTCACAAATTTATCTGTTTTCTTCATTCACTTTCTTTCTGGGGCCTTTTAATGTGTGAGTCTCTTAATTCCATCTTCCCTTTCCTTCCTTGTATTCTTTGCTCTATATTATATTGGCCTTTCAATTTTCCAGGTTTTGCCCCTTTTACCCACTACTTAAGAAAATAACTTACAAATGATTTACTACAACCTGCAAGTAAGAGGACATTTTGTGACACAACCACCCAAAATTGATTTGGTTCTCATCAGTTATGAGGCTGAAACAACTGTTATCTCCATAGAAATAATTAAGGCAACTTAAGAAAACCCACACAGTTGACTCACAACCTGGTTCTATAATAACTATGTGACCTCTTTAGACTTCTTTATCTGTAAGTGGCATAGTAGACACTTTTGTGAAAAGGGACATTGTAAAAACACATATTTTCCTAATATCTTACCATCAAGTTGGGATGGTGATGAGAAGGAGGAAGGATGAGGGTACAAGTAAGAAAGACTTCATGAGTTTTAATATTACTGACAGAAATCAATCAGGGAACAACAGTAATTTTAGATATAGTGGGTAAAACTTAATACTACCTGAATATTTTCATCTAAAGCTAGTGCTCACCTGTGCAGGGTAAAATCACAGAAATCACGGAAGCAAGAAATACTGTCAAAATAGGTCATTGCAACTCAGGATTCAAAAGAGGGAATCTGGAAAGAAACATACTGAATTACAGATGTGCATCAATCTTCCTCGTCCCACCAGGGAAAGTTATTTTGCATCTACCTTGCAATCACCAGTCTCCCACTTTTAAGCATTCACAATCATTGGGTCTTACTCCTAGTGATTGCCATCTTTGTACTTTTCTCTGGTACGTGAAATTAGCATTCTCTCATGAACTGTAAATGCTAAATTGCTAATAACTTCCCTGGGGTTTTCTTCGCATCATGCCTTCAATGATTTCATCAGAATTTAGAGTATTAAAATATCACATTTATATTCTTAAGCATAATAATTTCCCTGAGGCTTGATCCAAAAATTTAGACATATTTCTAAATAATTCAGTAAAATCTTGGCTTAAACATTAATCAAGTGGCTAGTCCCAGTGAAACTGCTTCTTTTCTTCTTTAGGAATTAGTGTCACAAGTAGAAACTAACAACTCTTAAATCAAAACTTTGTAACAAACTCTACATGTCTGAACTCTTAGACTAAAAAATGCAAACTACAAAAATCATTTTTGAACGAATATGTATATGTTAATAACAATCATCACGGGCCATCAAAAAGCAGAATTTCACACTCTGTCAGACTAGTTGCAGGTAGACAGCACCATGAAACCAAATGTTTATTCCCCCCAGGAACAGAAAACAATTTGCATGAGAATAATTTCTCTTTTATCCACGATTTTATAGACTTGAAGGAACCAACATATCCTGGAAGGGGTACCAATGAACAAAAAGGAAATTATGACACCTGATCAGGTGCTATAAAGATGCTTATTTAACTGAAGTCTCAAAAACACAATGATGTTATTGCTGAAATCTTGTGAAACCAAAATTTTCACTCTGCATTCTGTTTTATAGGACTTCAGAAAGTCACAAACATGCATTGCCAAAACACTTCATATAAAGCTAAGATTCCAAAAAGAGATATAAGTGATGTTCTATTTTTTCAGTACTTTGGGAGAAAGAATGTATCTATGCATCTCCTCTTCTGAAAGTAGCAGAACAGTATGAGAGTGAAATTTTAGATTCACTCTTTCATTCCTCCCTTCAACACACATTTAGGTAGTCCTTACTCAGATTCAGTCACTGTGCTGGTATCAGATGCCAATAGCAAGAAAAACAGAGGCAAATAGAGACGCAAATCCTGTCTTCAAAGCAGTGTAACTTCTAATATTATTGTGCTGCATTTAGCAATATTTTTCATGACTTGACTGTGCAGCGTACAGACCAGGTGGGTGATGGGCTGCTGTGCAAAAGAGGGCAGTGTGCAGTGCTTCCTCCAGCCCTGTGACCTCTGCATGTAGTCAGAGTGAACCTCCCTGGCTACTGCATCAGGCCAGTCAATGAGTGAAGACAAGAGGCCAGGGAGAAATGCTTGGGAGTCCAACCAGGATGTGGTATGCAGTCTCCTGGGTCCACAGAACACTGAACAGAAGACAGTCACCTAGCTTTGTGTGAATGAAGAATAGACTGCAAAACTAATTCTACCTCTTTGTGGAAGTGGAAGACAAAAGGAAATGGTGTATTCTCCTGAATGAAATCTTAACCATCATTAGAGAAGTAGCATGTGAGTGGAATAGCAAGGAGCTCAGGAACAGGATTCACTGGGCAGTGTGCTAGCAGTGATGTACAGGAGACAAGAGGAAGCAAGGAACATGCTGCCTTCAAAAGGTGTCCACTTGAAAATCACACTCTCCACAGAGGCATTCCAGATGGTCTGTCGTTCACATGAAAGGAACATAGTCATGGTATCTAAGGCCCAGGTTCTAACAAATCACATTTCTCAGTTCAAACCCCCAGTGATATTAAGTGCTATTAGTAGTGGCTATAATGGTAATGCCTGACATATAAGAGGCTTCTGGTCCATGTTGGCCACCATTAAGTACCTTATGACTAAAGATTACTCTATATTTTGATAATAATAAGACATAAATTTGCTTTATTTCAATTAATAAGAATTTTCCACTGATGAGAAAACTTCCATTCTGTGAGTATTTTAATAAACTGGAGGTTGTTTTCGGATTTGTCTGGTTATTTCTATAGTTGCATCAAAAATGTAATCCTTTGTGGATTTGATGACCCTTACAGGAAATTGTAATATACTGCAAAAATAAAAATTTTTATTTTTACACACTCTGAGGCTCAAAGGAGCCAGCCACAGAGAAGAGCAAAATGGAAAGGGGCCAAGAGGATCACACAGCACTTCTGCCCACACAAGAGAAAGCATCAACTGCCCATGAGAAATTTCTCTCCAAATCTGTGGCAAAGCCTCACCCCTGCATATCAGAAGTACCAATAACCTTGGAAGAACCCATGTCTAGGAACAAGCTAGACTGAAGACTATGGTGCAAGGAGTCCAGGGCAACCACAACAGAGACAGGTTAGAGTGGCTCTCCAGGGAGGGCAGCAGAATGAGGCAGGAGCAAGCACGAAGGAAGTAAGCGCTACTATCAGAATGGTAGGCAGGGCCCTGGGCTGGGGCAGACCCAGTTCACCTGATCAAAGGGTAGATTCGGAGGGGAATGAGAGAGGTCACTTTGGGAATTCAAACAAAATGTGTGATAAAACAGGTATGCCTGAAACACCCTAATAACTTCTGGGCTCCCAACTGCAGCAGGCTGCCAAGAATGGAATGTCTGTGCCATCCCCCATATTTATGTGCTTAAACTTGGTCCTCTCTATGGTACTCTCAGACTGTAAGGCCTTTGGGGTGTTGCTGAGGTCATGAAGAACTGCATTGAAGGTGATCATTGCCCTTATAAAAGAGGCCCAGAGAGATGCCTACCAGCCCCTTTTACCATGTAGGGATGCAGCCAGGTGCTGTCATCTGTGAAGCTGGAGGAAAACCCTCACCAGACCCCTAACCACCAGAACCTTGATGCTTGAGCTTTCCAGATTCCACAGTGTGAGAAACAAGTGTCTATATTCATAAGCTATGAAATCCATGAGATTATATTATAACAAACTGAGATAGCTAAATAATATCCAGAAACAATCCCATATGTTGATGATCTTTCAACTCCTTTAGCCTCAGACTATCTCAGTTTCCAATTTCTTTCCAAGAAAAATTAAGAATGCCCCCTTGTACCTGAAAAAGTAACCCAGTTTGAGAAAGAAGAAAAAAACTCTGATTTGCTACAGCTGTGAGCAGTTGAAGCCACCAGTAAGACTCAGAGAGACCAAACCTTTTACAGTCTCAATCGAGAAGAGCCTTAGGTGCTGAGCCAGTGGTCATTAAAGGACAGAATGACATCTGGGGCACATGGGATCATGATGCAGACAGACTGATGCTAGCAGCTCATGGCAAAGCCTTAAAGCCTGAGGCTCTTCACCAGCAGCCCTGTGGTGTCTGCGAGTTCCTTCTGCACTGTGGAAGTGGGAGGTCTTGTGGTACAATATTCTGATTATCATAATTTCAAAATTAAAAAAAGCACACAAGATCATGTTTTTATATGGACAGCTGAGATCTGCCTGGTAGGAACAGTCTCCTAGATGGGTTGTATATTTCACAAAAAAAGAGTGTGATTAATGTGAAAGTCAATCAGAGTCCTGAACGGGCAAATCTGAAGCCCAGAAAGGCATCTCTTGCTATATTACATTCATTTCTATAATGTCTGCTTCTGTTAGCATGTCACAGCCTTTGTCCAGTTCAGAGTCTACTTTTTGACCCGAGGTTCTATGCTTATTATTAAACTAACATTTATATTGTCTTTATCCCCTTTGCTTAAAGTCAAGCAATCCTCCCCCACCCCTACTAAGATATTTCCTTGGAGGATTCTAATCTGTACTTTCAAACACAACATCTCCTGTGACCAGAAGGAAAGAGGCTATTGTTGATTTCAAATGTGAGTTGCCACTTGTGCACTGGAAGAGAGCTAGGGAGTCCACAAGGACACATTTGATCTTTCTTAATAAGAGATTTACTCTCTACTAAGGGCTACAGCTTCAGTCATGTAGAAAGTTCCAGGGTAAAAGGAGGTAAGCACAAAAACAATGTCAATGTTATATTATTTCATATGGTAATCTGTTAGTAGGGGGAAGTGTATTACATGGAAATTTTATGGTCATGACCTTTGGATCTGGTAGGTTACATACCACTCAGACTTAACAGATGTTACTGTCTAGCCATTTTTTAGGACTAAAGCCATAAAAAAAATTACTACTGGTATCCACTAGCATTTTAGTAGGCAAGACAGGTAAAGATTATTGTTTTTCATGTTTTGGTTTTTTCACTATTATTAGATAAAAGAAAATCCAAAATGATGATTGTGAGTCTATTCACTGTAGGATTGTTGCCATTGTTTAAAGCACTTCTGAAACCTTGCTTTAAAATTGGCTTTAGAGTAGCAGATCTAGTCTTTTAAAATTTCTCAATGTGTGAACACTTCATACAATAGTGATTGTTGTCAAGCACAATCAAAGGGCAAGATGATGAATAACTTTTGCCTGAGGTGAGTAATCAGAATCAAAGCACAGCTGCACTAGGGGAAAGATATTTGTAGTTCATAAAATGATGACAAAGGATTGGAAGAAAGTTTGAGTCTTAATAAGTCAGGAAATATTTGGGATAACATGGTTCCCAGGGAAAATAAGACACCATCCACTTAGCTGGAACTTATCATTCAAAGGCTGCAGATATTTGGCACCCGAAGCAAGAGATCAAGCGATGGTTGAATACCTAGCACTACCACAGTGCCTGGGAAATGGTCGTCCCTCCACAAGTGTTCAAAAGATGAGAACATAACTATATAGTAAACTATTTTCTCATCTTTCTGGAAGACAGTAGCTGTAACTTCAGTTCCATAAATGCTAACATACCTGCATTTCACAGGTTGCTGTCCAATGACATCATTTTTTTTGCAGTACAGAATTAATTTCATAGGCTCAAGTCTGGTATGCAGCATCCAGATTTAATAATTGTTACTGACTAGACATTTTGGGGACACACACACACACACACACACACACACACACACACACAATTACTCCTGATATTCACTAACATTGTAGTAAATAAGACAAGAAAAAGATGTCAAAGGTGCACTTAGAAATTGGTGTTCTTTCCTTGTGTGGTGCCTCTACATCTTTACTCTGATTTTTTCTTTTTATTTCTTCATTATTCCTCTAACTCTCCAAATTACACCCTTAAAACTTTGCTTTTACTCTGTCTGTCCTCATATCTCTTGGAAAAACTTTTGTAATTTGGTGTTAATGGCATATTTGGGGCTGTAATCTCCATTTCACTTATTTTTTTCCTTCCAAATTTCTCTTCCTTTCCATTTGGCCCAAGCTACAAATAATAATAATTTTCTCTAAGCTCTCACCTTGCTTGCTCTTTTTATATTCTATAGTACTCCTGGCTCTGTCTCCCAAGTGAATTTTTTAGAATAAAAACAACAAAAAAAGCCTCTCATTTTAAGAAAAAAATATCACACCATTATGCTATGTTATTTTATTGTGTTTAGGTGCTGTGTTCATCATGTTCCAATGTTCCATGCACTTTGGCATCAAAGAACACTGCCTTATTGTGACATTTTCAAATAAGAACTACATGACAGTAACAGTTTCCAAAGAACTCTCATTTACCTTGGCAACACTTACAAGTGGTGGAAAAAAATACATAAAAAACCACCACTTTGAGAAAAACGCTACAATGATTATTTAGCAAACAAGCTCACATATTAGAATAGTAGAGAGAAAGATTGCTTCTACAGACTAAATTACACTTTACACATACACACTGCTGAATGGTTTTCTACAGAGGTTACATTTAAATTACAGCTCTTGCTAAGCAAATATCTCACAGTTTGTGTGTGAATTTGAATTATGCATCTAACAGGCAGCATGTTTATGGAAAAAAGTTAAGCTGATAGATTGCTAAATTGCTACAACATTTGTAAGTGACAAAAATAGCTGTGGTGTCAAACAATGAAGAAGCTTTGAGATGTCCCACTTACTCTCTGGTAAGAGAATAGTTTGGCAATTCTGGACTACAGTGATCAATTGACCTATGGCTTCATCCCAAGGCATCCAAACATTGCTGGTGTCCTTTCTCCTTAAAATATAATTTGATACTTTAGGCTTCAAAAGTCTGATCTGCACCCAGCACACTGTGCAACTTACAGTTCTACTTTAATTTTGAGAAGTGGTGCAAGTCAGCATAAGCTGTCCTCATCTGGGGAAAATACATGGTAGGCAGCTGCAACAAGCAAATGAGGTTGAAGAGCAAGCCTGGACAGGAGAGACCTCCCAATTCCTCTGTCTGGAGAGCAACTGAGCACACCACTATGACAAGCATCTTCCCTGTGTCTAATACAGTCTCCAGAACAGAGAGAAGGGGGGGCAAAGTGGCTTCCAACTTCTATCAAATTCAAACATCACAAGAGCCAATAGTTGCTATACTGTGCATTTTTGTGTCAAAAGTCTTTGGTAATTTTCTGATCATTCATTACTTATAACTTACAGCTGCTCTCCAAGCAGGAAGTAAAGTTGAGATTCTGCTACAAAAAACAGAAGTCTACTATGGAGGATCAGAGTGGCAAGAAATGTCTCAGTCTGCTCCCCAGAAAACAGATATTCCTCACAGCCCCCAGTCTTCTCTTCATGAAAAAGATGAGGAAAAGGAAAGTACTGATATACATTCTACAAAGGCCAACAAACAGCCCAGAAGAAAATAATTGGGTAAAAGAAACTCTGCAATTCCTCTCATTTGAATAGTACATCGAACTACACAGCCACAGGTGTGTGTGCATGTGTGTGTGTGTGCGTGTGTGTGTGTGTGTGTGTGTGTGTGTGGCACACAGGGTTACAAAGTGGTCTATATGACCCCATTTTTACAGCATATATAACTGTAGAGATGAAGAACATATAAGGGATTGTGCAGGTGGAGCAAAGGGAGAAAAAAAGGCATAAGTGACTGTAAAATTATGCTCAAGGTAACAGGACCATTTCTTTGCCTCAAGGTAACAGGACCACTTCTTTCTTGAGTGTGAAAGTGGCCATACAAATGTACATGTAATGAGGTGAATTATGCCATGTCAGAGGAATGCAGTACAGTCCTCATTCCCTGTGCCTCAACATGTGATGCTGTCTACAGGGAGGTTCACCATGGTAGATGTAGTTACTTAAGAGGAGGCCAACTTGAGCAAGTGAGCCCCAAACCTGCCAAGAGTGGTATCCACACAAGAAGAGGAAGATATGGGGAGAGAGAGACAGAGACAGAGAGAGAGAATAAGGTTATGTGAAGACAGAAAAAACATGTAGTGAGAGAGGCATAGATGAGAAATATGTTGCCACAAGCCAAGCTGTGGCTGGAACATGGTTTGCACCCCCCCTGAAGCTCTTTAATACCCCACTGTAAGTACTGAGAAAGCAGAAACTTAACCTAGTGATTACATGCACAAATAACATCTCCGGGGGTACCTGGGATTAGATAAAGTCTTTCAGCTAGATCCCCATGGCTGAATCCTAGAGGCTTTAGAAGAAGAGTGGGGAGACAAAAGGCACACACGTGCTTCCTCTCACCAGGTGGTGCCACCCTGTGTTACCTCCAGGCAGCACTCAGCTATTAAGAAAGCTATCATCAGATGTGGTCACTTTGGTGACCCAAACTTGGAGTGAAAATAAATTTCATTTTGTGTCACTTTCTTAGTCTTTTGTGTTATTAGTAGCCAAAAGCAGAATAATATACCAAGAAACAGACAGAAGTTGCAAGAGGCAGGGAAGAATCTCCCTGTGGCTTTAGAAGGGCGTATGGCCCTACCAATGACTTGATTTTGAATTTCTAACCTCCAGAACTAAGAGAGGATAAATTCCTATTATTTTAAGCCATACAGTTCATTGCACTTTGCTATGGCAGCCTTGGGAAATTAAAACAGAACTAGATACACACAAATGCACAAATGAATCATGTAAAACTGGCAAACTCCAAACAAGTTCAGTGAATTTGTGTCACTCTCAATTTCCTGGTTGTAGCAGCCTACAATAACTGTGCAGGCACTGCCACTGGGAGAAGCTGGGAGAAAATACATGGGACCTTCTCTATTATTTCTTACAATTGCATGTGGAAGTATAATTACTATACCTCAAACCAAAAATAAAAGGAGAGGCTTGACTTCACATACACTGGCTCTTTAATGCATCCTTGGAAAGTGGACCAAGAAGCTGCATCTACTCCAGTTTAAAATTAAAGCTCTAAGAAATTAAAAAAAGTTTCCTAAATTTGTGAGGTTAGTGAGAAGCTCAGTTCTGCATTCTGCAGCGTTAGCCTTGTTTTGCTATGCTATGCTTTCCTGGTGCATAAATTATTTAATTCACGCCAGATAACAACCTTCTAATTGATAAGGGGAATTTCAGAAGGTCAAAGATTCAACAGTCACTGTAAGGAAAGGAAAACCCATAATCTGGGTAAGATTATGTATGAAGGTAAGCCACATGGAGTTCCTGCAGGAATCCACAGGAAAATTAGGAGAAGAAGCTCTAGAGAAGGAAGAGGTTTGAATCAAAGCATCTAGAGCTTATTCACCACAAACCCATGAGAATTAGCGGGGTTCACAGAAGCTATCACTTCTTAATTGCATTCAAAAGTGTCAGAAAAGAGGGAGCTATTTGTCAGCCTTATTACCTGGGCCTGACAGCTATTGTGTATGTCTCTCAGGGAGCCTGGGTAGTTAATGTGAATGTGGAAGGCAGAAAGTGTTGGCAGCTGGATAGCAGTTCTAGAAATAAATGACTTGAGGGATGGAAACTCTCCCACAATTTACTCAGGCTTAACAGGAAAATGGGGAGAAATACACCAAACTATGATTAGATTTATGTGTAGGTCAGAAATAATTGGAAAAAGATGATGACAGTGATACTGGTGGCTTTGATTAATGTAAGTCTTTATATACACAAGGAGTGCTATGCATTTTGGAAATCCCAGATTGAACTTCCTGGGATACATGGATCATGAAGGGAGATAGATATTTCTTATGGATAGAACAGATTGCATTACAAATGTTCACAAAACATAGTTTGAGAAAATCTTCTGGAGGCTCAGTGTTTCTGTAGCCATCACTGACTGACACTTTCTGAAGAAGAGTTTTGCTAGTGGACATTTCCCTGATGTTGGTCAGCTTTGTCTGCCAGGCAGAGGACAGGTGTCCAAATATCGCCTGCAGTGACCCAGCAGAGGACAACTAGGACAGATTCCTGTGGATGTTTTTCCCTCCCTTTGCAGAATCCCCTCTATTTTTCTGTAATTGCATCTGATGAGAGGAAATACAGAAATAGATGGAGCCAAAGCCAATCTGAATCTTTGCTTGTAGCCTTATTGCTTATTGACTCCTAGACTACCTGCCCTGAGACAAATATAATTATGGAGCAATTATCCTGTGTTCCTCCAGGAAAGAAAAAGGATTCAGGGATGTATTATGTCCTACCATTTAAGTGTACACAGCTATATAAATTCAGATAGCCATAGATGCAGCATTTAAAAAAGCAGTTAGACAATTACACATGTTTCACAGATAATGCAATTGTCACTTTGTTATACCAGTATTTCTTGAAACTTAATGGACAAAGAAATTGCCTGGAAAACCTGTTTAAGAATTTTTGGTTTTGATTCAGAAGCTGTGGTGTTGAGCCTGAAGTTGTGTGCTTGTAATGGACCGCAAGATGCTGGTGGTGCTGAGGGGTCTCAGGCCATACTTAATGTGCCAGGCTTCCAACTTGGTGACAGGTGTATACTTCTAGGACACACTGCTGTTTATACGAGGGCTGGGGGCTGCGTGAGTGTATTTGCTTCACAGATACATCTTTTTATTTCCACAATTTTATTATAAACATGAAATCTATAAATTTGAAAGTGTAACATGGTCAGTGGTTACATAATTTCTAAGTGACACCTGAGAAATGTGTAAATACTCTACTTCCAAATATTTCACTTAATGGTTTCAGCATTGCTTGCTGATACTCACCTGATAAGGGAATTGTTCATTTTATTGGAGATTTAAAATGGAGATTTTCTGGTTCTGTCATTCCCTCCATATTTGTCAGACACTATTTCTCTGCCACACAGTCTGGTCCTCCCCGGATCCCTCTGAACCTAGCACCACGAACTCATGACATTTTGTTCATTTCATGCATTGTAATCAATTATAGTCATTATTGTTTTGATGTTCCAATTGTCCCAGGTGTCCCGAGTAAGAGACCCTTCCCACTGGCTTTTCAGTCCCTTCAACATAACCTCATTAGTCTTTGAGCACTTCCTCACTCTGGCACAACAAGGCGACTGCGAGGGAGCACTCAGCCCCTTCTCAGCCCAGGCCTCCAGCCAGCCGGTTTACCAGGGTACCCTGAGTGTTCTCACGGAGAAGGATGTTCAGAGCCAAATCCATACAGCAGGCACACTCACACCCTTCAAGTGTCACTGTTTCGGGAGGGGTCAGAGGCAAAGTTTGGAACTGTATTTTGTTTAATTAAGTACATATTGGAATTTCTAAGTTGTATTCAAATGACAGAATTTTGAATTACATGTATAATTACACATGTACAATTACACATGTAATTGCCCGATTGCTTTTAAATGCTGCAACAATGGCTATCTGAATTTATATGGCTGTGTATAATTTTTTCATTTAGTACAGGGTGTACAGGGTCTCACTATGTAGATTGGACTCATGGTGATCCTCCTGTGTTTAGCCTCCCCAGTGCTGGGATTACAGGCATGTGCCACCATGCCTGGTTTCAGTGGCCATCATGGCACATGGTACCAGGGATGGAACTCAGGACTTGAGCTTCTCAGTCAGGCACTTAGACTGCTGAGCTCAAAAGTCTAAGAAAGTCTACAAAGTTGAGAATTTTAAAGTCACAACTGAATTCTCAGAGACATCTCCACCTGTTTCTATTCCCCCTCTCTCATCCCTCCACTCTCTATGGGCAATAACTTGTTTTCTTTTTGGAAAAGGAAAGTATCCTATTTGCTCTTATAACATATATCTACACTATGATTTGCTTTTCTCCCATACTATACCTACACTAGTGTGTCTGGTCTCCTTCATTCATATTTCAACAGCTGCCTAACATTCCAGTTTGGTGATATGTCAGAGTTTATTTTTTTGAGCAGGCCTCAAATGAAGCACATTTAGATGGCTTCCAACATTTTGCTAGTAAGTTACTGCAGCGAAAAATGTTCTAAGCATTTCCTCTATGTTTACTGTCGGGTATCCTCAGGACAGACTTATGGACTTGGGCCACTGAAACCAGGCATGGTGGCACATGCCTGTAATCCCAGCACTGGGGAGGCTAACCACATACACAGTTGTTGTCAGCCGCTTCACATGCTTGAAATGTTTCCAGTGTGACACATGAGAAAGGATCTCACTGGGATTTCTGCTGCATTCCTCCTATGAATGAGGTTAACATTTTCATATGTTTAATGGCTGTTTCCCTTGCTTTACCCATAAAATTAATTTTTGGTCCTTTTTATGACCATATTTTGAGTCCTTTTTCTAGTTAATATTGTTATGTGGATGTGAGGCAAAATAGACCTTGTGACACACAAAAAACAATTATCATGAATTTTAAAAAATAATCCTAAATGGTGAAGGAACCAAGTAACCTTGAGAATCATGAAAGTTCTCAACTAACACTCTTATAATTAATGGCATAAAAACATATAAATCAAAAATCTCACTGAATAAAACTTTGGCAATCTGAGTGAGAATTCACGTACCTCTCTCTACAGGCTGCTGAATAAGAAGAAAGACGTTACCAAGAGGAGAGAAGATTCATATAAAAGCATAAATGTACAGAAAGTGACTGCCAGCACAAGACCACACCCAAACAACTGCAGGATACATTTTCCTATATTAAGTGGGGAAAGTGGTTCCAAAAGATTACATAGAGCAAAATGCCTCTCTTACAATGTATGAAAGTGCTTCAGTAAAGGTCTACAATAGTAAGTGTGTGAGGGGTCAGATAAGCCTATGGAAGTCAGGAAACAGCTCTGGGATGGGGGATGATGTTTCACTCAAGAGGAGGAAGAAGGCTGGATGAAGATGCCAGGTGGCTAGAGAAGACACTGTCAAACATCAGCTTTCCTTCTGGATGGTTGTTTTATGAGCTGACTACTAAATAAGTAGTCAGACAAGTGCAAACTGATAGTGCACCATGAGAAAGTCCATGACTAATGTAGAGCTATGCATTGGAGATACAGAGAAAACAAACAGAAAATAAATGGAACTCTCAATTCATGAAAGCTAATAAAAGAAGGATTTCAAGAGAATGAGAGGAATGGAGATTAATGAAGACAAGAATAGACATTAAGGAAATAAAATAATAGTGAAATGAAAACAGCTGAAATGATCAATGGCAAAGAAAAGCTGGTTCTTTGAAAAGACCAATGACAGAGACAATTCTTTGAAGTATGTGATCAAGAACATAAAAAAGAGGATCAATAATGTGCTAAGATTTGTATTAAATATGCAATAAATCAGAATGTGACTTCAGAAGTACTATTTGGACTCACTGGTGTATGAAACACTATGCTATCATAGACAGCAACATAAAAGATACTTTCTAGCACTTTGTGTATCTTCATACATACCTCCTTTATGCCTTAAATCAGCCTCTCTTCCACCTTCTTCCATGGTAACCTCAGAGACTTCCTGACAACCTGAGCCACAAGCATTTGCTTTGCCTACAGAAAGAACAGAAGGAAGAAAACCGAGGTCTCACCCTAAGAGCTCTCAGTATGCTACATTACCATGTCTCTTTTTTCCTGTTTACCAGGCCAACAAGAAATTAGAATCATAATTGTTTTACCTATGCCCATTAAAATATGCTATTAGAATATCATCTTAATGAATAGGTATTAATATCTAGTGATGACTGCTCTGACCTCCTAACAGGCCCCATTTATGTCTTGTTTGATGAAAGTTCTCCGCATCTGCAAAGTGAAAGGGCAAACTGATTTATGAACAAGACTTATTGTCACAGCAGCAGATTTGTATAATGAGAAATATATTAAATCTAATGAAGGGAGAGCGTGCCTACCGAGACAGCAAGCCTGTGTTGTGATTAAGTGATTCCGTACCCCTCAATGGATTAATTTAGATAATGCACCCGGGTATGTGGCCACTGCCAGGCCCCTTTGCACACATGACAAATGGTAAGCAATGCCGCGTATTTGTGCATATGTATTAGGTTTTTAAGGTGTGATGATAAACTGTCACCCTCAGACCTCTACATTAACAAGATGAATCCCAAAGATACCTATGTCCTACTGTGAGAGAACCAGGAAGATCTATCAACAATGTCACCTTTTAATATTCGCTTACAGTAAAGCATTTACTATAAAATGGACACACACTTTTACCTTCTCAGCCAAGATCAGCCCCCTGAAGCGTACAAACACTAGATGTGGTGCGTGTTCATTTCTTCTCTGGTCCTCAGCAGGGCTGAAATCAGAGGCAGGGCAATCAGCAATGGGCTCTGCTTTATAAACAGAAGGATGTTAGCTGTTATTTAATTGTCTGCATTTGCAAATCCCATGCAATAAACGCAGTCACTTGCGGCACTTGAAAACAGCAGTGAACCTGTTGTTCAGGCCTCAGCAGTCCCTCTTCTACAATTTGGAACAAGTCCAGTTTCCAATTGTTTCTCACCACTATCACTCCATAAAGCAAAACTGTGGTCCACAGTTAGAGACAGCACAACCCATTAAAAATAGCATGATCCAGTACAAGTGTGCCTCATCTGTGGCAAACAGAAGGAACCTGGCTGTCTTTTCAGCCCTAAGAATTACATGGAAAACAAATACAGCATTCTACACACCTGCAGGTAAACAGGTTGAAAAATTCTGACATTTTCCCCAATCCTTTTTTTCCTTTATGGCATTCGCTAAGAGAAAAGTACACAGGAATGATGAGTGACAGAATTAAAAAGTAGAAGAAAATAGCCACTTACTTGGTGTTTGAGGCCTTAATAAGAAGTAGAATTGTCATTGCCTTGGGCATCCTTTCTGATAACTCAAGTACAGAGAGAAACATAATTCTAGGTTTCTCCTGGGGTAGCAATAGGAAGAAAGCAAATGTGACTTCTAGGTGTAGCAGAGGGTGAAAAGCGACCATCTCACAAATACTCACTGCAGTCGCTCATGCTCCAATGCCCTCCAAGGGCTCCTGCACAGCAGGCGTATGCCCCACATGGCTCTGCTGAACAGTGGTAGAGGCCTTGGGAGATGACATCCAGTGTGTGGTTTTGAGTGACTGGGAATGTGTCTTCAATGGGGATTGTGGAACCCTTGTTTCTTTCCCTTCCTTTCCTTTATTTTAATACTGGCCATGATGTGACTCGCTTTATTCCACTCTGTCTTACACACACACGCACACACACACACACACACACACACACACACACACGCACGCTAATTCTGTATCCAACTTGGAGGCCCTTGGTCCACGCATACCTTTAGGGCTAATGAAACTATCTGAACGGTGTGATGCAAAGAAAAGTAACAACTAAGACCAGAAGGTAAGAAAGCTAAAATTCAAATTCTACTCGGCAAGATCTTATGTTTTCTCTTCCTTAATGAAGTATTATTCTTGATAATTTCAGCCTGTCTAAACTAGTTATACTAATGTAGAAAAAGACACCTTTTTACTTATTGATAATTGCATACTGATCTTTAAGAAGGGTGACTCTGTATTAGAGGCTTTTTCGATGAAGAATGTGGTTGGGGAGAAAAATGCAAATGAGGAAATAGAAGCGGAAGAGATAAATTGCTCTGCATAAGCAAGCTGTAATAGATTGAGAGGCCCTGGGGAAGATCGAATAGCATGCAGACTGAAACTGCAGGGGCTATGTGAAGAGAAAGAAAGGGGAAGTCAGGGAAGGCAGCTGATACTGGTGACACCATGGAAACCACTCTTCCTGGCCATAAGCAGAAGGGCTGAGTTGTTCTGCAGAACATCCATCAGGTGTTCTAGGATCCACCGAAGCAGGATTCCTCTTAGGAGCCAGGCTGCCCACCTAGAAAGGACACTCTGCTCCTGAGTAGATGCAACTTCACATCAACTGGAAATGTCTTTTTTTTTTCTCCAAATCACATGCATTTCTATTCACCCCCAAGAAGTAACAAGTTTACCTCCAAATGTTTATGAAAGCAAGCAAAGGGGCAGCCAAATAGCTCAATGGATTAAAGCGCCTACATAGGCAGACTCAGGAGTTCAGTCCCTGAGCCTACCATGCCATCCCTGACTCATAGGTGTGCTGAGAGGGGTGTGATGGTGCATGCCTGTAATCTCAGCACTTGGGAAGCTGTAAACAGGAGAATCACTAAGAGTGCAATCTACACAGTGAAACCCTGTAGACCCTGTCCTAAATACAAAAAAAAAATATAGACAGACAGACAGACACAGAAAGACAGGCATTAGAGGCCAATAAAAGAGAAAAAATAAGGTGTGGGGAGAAAAGTGGCTGATAGCTTAATCCCAGGGATTCAAGAAGATCCTTTTCTATAATCAGCTATAGATAACACTTAAAATTTGTAGAGCATTTACTATGTTACAGTCATACATTAGCTCATGTTTTAAAATGTATTTAGCACAGAGTCTACAAGGGTCTCACTACACAAATTGGATTCCTAGTGAGTCCTCCTGTTTTCAGCCTCTGAAGAGCTGGGATTACAGGTGCTCACCATGCCCAGTCTCAATGAGCATCTCAGTGCACCCCAGGAGCAGAGCCAGCACCACACACCTGGGATTGAGCCCCAGGCCCCTGCATCGGCCTTAAGCAGGTGCTTTAGTCCACTAAGCTATCTGGCCAGCCGTAGCTCATTTATTTTTCACTACAAATTTACAAAGGACACACTGATATCATCCTCATTTTACAGATGAAAAACTCATGCATTCAAAGATTAGATATTTTTCATAGGCACCCAATATTTGGTGGGGTAAAATTTGAATGCTGAATATCTGAACATGCACTTTCAAACAATAGACTTTCTCATTTCTCTTTATCTGTATTAATATAGGAAAAAGAGGGAGGTAGGTGAAAAATAGGTTACAACAGGATCACAGATATATGCACAAATAGGAAATAATTTTCTTGTTTTTTTATTAATCTTATTGAGAAAAAATTGCAATTAGCTTCAAAACAATTTGGTAGGAGAGTTACAACAATTAATACATTGCATATTGTTGTCTTTGTAGCACTCATTCATAGCACAGGATGCAGACATGATTTTCTGCCCAAACACTATCAGTACAAATCTTACTTCTTATTGAATTAAGAGAAAGCAGCTATCTATCTATCCTAACTATTTCATATATGCAGATACAAAACAGTCCTTCACTTATATCACCTTTTTTTTGTTTAGTTTTGTCAGAGAAGGGTATTCCATTGCCATCCAAATATTGCAGGTGAATGAATTCAGCAATATAGTCCCATAGTCCACAAGAGTAGTGTGTTACCCACGATTAGAAATGTCTGAATCTGATGACTTGAGCCTTCCACAGCTCAGCACATTAACATGGCTTCACTTTTCTTTTTTTTTTTTTTTTTTTTTTTTTTTTTTTTTTTTTTTTTTTTTTTTTTTCGTCTGTTTTTGAGACAGGGTCTCACTATGCAGTTCAAGCTGGCTTTAAGCTCGGCTTCACTTTTCATACCTCATTTCTATACTTTTCTGCTGCATGGTTAAGACCAATATAAAGGAAGACCTATATAACAAGAAATGTAACTTTTGTATGTGACAAGGTCAGTCAAGACCCCTCAGGACTTATCCCAAAACCCTGTACCTCACTTTGTAGATCATTTGTCAGTGTCAGTTTTGTGGATGAGTCACTGCCATTGCTTGACCAAGTTGCTCCCTTTGTAAGTGTGAGAGAATATTTTCTCTCCATGTGACTCTCTTTAGGCACACACTATATCATCGATCACATTCCTTTGTGGCTCAGAAAATTTGGGACACAACTGAGTTACATGATATTACAGTACAGGTTCTCATATGTTCAGGTTTGAGAATTTTTTTGTGTGTGTGTGGAACTGGGAATTAAACTCAGGTCCTAGCGCTTGCCTGGGAAGCACTTATTTCAATGAATCTCCCTGGTCCAGGAAGTAATTTGGATATGAAGTATAAATACAAAAAAGATGTGGACTAGCCGGGCATGGTGGCGCAGGCCTGTAATCCCAGCACTAGGGAGGCTGAGGCAGGAGGATTGTTGTGAGTTCGAGACCAGCCTGAGCTACAAAGTGAGCTTAAGGCCAGCCTGAACTGCACAGTGAGACCCTGTCTCAAAAAGACAAAAAAAAAAAAAAAAAAAAACATGTAAATACTAATGAGTCACTACAGGAAAAATAAGTTGCCAAAGTTGGAAAAAAAAAAAAAAAAAACTAGGAGAAAACCGTGTTGAGCAATGCCAAAAGTTATCAGCTATTTCCTCCTTCAGAAGCTCCTTTTTATATTTTAGACCTTGGTATTTTTTTCATTTTGTGCAAATAAATATAAAATAGAGTTCTGCAGGACATGATGTCTAACAATACATAATTAATTCTAAAATATTAGAATGTAAAGACAGAAAAGTTTCAGAAGAGTTTCCGGCTCTCACTGTGATGGTGTTCTCTCTTACTCCAACCTAGAAACCAGGTAAAATATATAAAGCGAGAGTTTCCAATGCTGGATAACAGATAGCAGAGAATAGTGAACCCTGAGAGAAACCAACAAACAAGTTAAGTCCTATAATTGTCCCAGTTTTCTGTGGAGAGGCACCTTCCAGTCTGCCTTAGGAAAGAAAACACAAACAGGAACAGAAAGCTAATATTGCTGAGAAGATGAGGACCCCAGAGGCTAAGGCAGCTGAATGGGGGGGGGCAGGATAGTGAGGGAGCTGGGAGAAGAGGATCCAGCAAAGTGCCTAGGGCTCCTCACCAGCCCCTGTAGCCCCTGTGAGTGTACAGGCCAAAGCTCAAGAGGTGTCCTGGAAGCCCCAAAACACTCAGTAAGAATCATATGCAAGCCTCATAGTCAGGTTAAACTAGTCACGGAAGGAACACTATGCTTTGGCCTGCTATGGGCTAGATCTGGAGATCACATGCACTCTGTTAGGGTTTGTGTCCAATTGTGCCCCCAAAGCCTCATGCAGCTATGGGGTGTAATTCTACAGTTTGTGATTAACTGATGATCCACTGGGATTATGGGTGTGAGTGGACAACAGATAACACAGAACAGTGAACCCTGAGAGAAACCAACAAACAAGGTAAGTCCTATAATTGTCCCATAATCTACACTCAGCTTGGAGTGGATAACCTGAATGTAACATAAGGAAAACAGTCTTGTTCTCTGTAACCTTTGCTGCTGCTGCTCCCATTTGCTCTTGCTGTTTTGCAGTTTTCCACCACCATGAACTTCTGCCCTCTGTCATGTGCCACTCTGCCTCACAGCCAACTGAGTATGGACTGAAACCTTCACTAATAGTGGACTAAATAAACCTTTCCTTCCTTAATTTGGGGTGTTGGGTATTTATTTGTCCCAACAACAGGAAAAGAGTAACTGAGATGCACCAGATGTGGGGCTTCCATCACTGGCGATTGGAGCAGGGAGGTACTGTGCTGCTGGGTACTTTCATCCACCGATGAGTTCTACAGCTGAAAGTGCTGTCCAGTGGCACCTACTCTGAAGAGGCTGTGGCTGGAAGGAGACCTGGGAGGTTGCATCGCTGCCTGGCTGCTCCCCTCCCCCTCTGCGTCCCAGCCACTGTGACTCTTCTCCTGTCCTTCCTCTCTAAGAGCCTGGTGACTATGAGCTGAAACTGTAAGCTCAAATACACCTCTTTTCTTCTGATGTGATAGGTGATGGATATTTTGTTCTGGTGATGCAGAAGTATCTACCATTAGTCCTTATCAAAACTCCTGGAGTACAAACAACATCAAAGTCAATATGCAAGTACCTTACCAGCCTATCCAGGATAAACTTACATTATTTAAAGGAAGCAAAAGAAAAACACGGAGAGAGAACATCATCAAAAGAGAAAAAAGTACTATGCTGAGCAAAAAGTTAAAGAAAATTTACATATTGTATGAAGTTCTAACAGGTACTAAACTGAATCTTAGTGATAGAAATTGAATCATGTTGCCTCCAGTCAAGACCAGTGACATCAATTAACTGCAAAGTGGCCCTGGAGAACCTTTTGGAGGCAATGAGTATGCTCTATATTGACTTGAGAGTACTTACATGAATGTATATATTTGTGAAATTCATTGAACTCAATACTTAAAATCGGTTCATTTTATTTCATGTAAATTTTAACTAAATTGAACTTTTTAAAGGTCCTTAAACCACCCCCTGACCCATTTTTTTCCATGGAGAAGCTAAAGACCAGAGAAATTCAATGGCTTAAGCAATGTTGCATTGCCCACCAAATATAGTGGAGAGTGGTGCTTACAACCTTAATATAAAGCTTGGTTCCTTTTACAGTTCAGAATGGAACAAGAAGAAAAGGATAAAATTGGGCCAATTATCATTGAAAAAGTGAATTTCTTCATGAAAAGAAATAAAAATGTCAAGAAAAAAGCCTTGAGTTTTGTTTATTAGGTAGTAGAATAACTTTTCTTTTTTCTTGGTCTTGTGAAGGCAAAAATTATTAGGCCAATTTGGTTCAAATTATCAGCAATTAATTGCCCATGTTACTTCTTCCACATGTTCCAGAAGGACCTCATTCAAAGAAGGCTTCCTGTTGAGATCATTTATGATACAACTGAAGCCAAACCATGCCTCTCACCTGCTAAGATGTTTATGAGTATAGCACAATATTTCAAATGCATTTTTAAGCACTTCAGCAAAGCATGTAATATACATGTTCGTACATTCATCTCTCTCTCTCTCTCTCTCTCTCTCTCTCTCTCTCTGTGTGTGTATGTGTGTGTGTGTGTGTGTGTGTGTGTGTGTGTGTGTGTGTGTAGAAAAATAGAGGAAACAAATATGGAAAAACTAATCATGTATTAATTTGAAAAATGTTTTAAATAAAATACTGGAAGTGGCTGGGGCCAGAGTGATAAGAAAGAAAAACCAGTAAAAGGTTGTAGAAAACTAAGCTCATTGCAAACAAAAGTAGAAGGAGGAGAGGATAAGATGAAGGAGAGATAGAGTGAGGAGGACAGAGAAAAAGCAGAGTGCTGGGGAAGCCCACACTCTGGTCAACAGAAGCAGACTCCTTTTTCCTAAGCATTTGTGTTGTGTGCAGCCTGCACAGGCACCAGGCGGTTAGATGAAACTATTTTCCTACTGATTTGCCTATAGAAAGCCTGAACTTCAGAATCTTGGAGGGCCATCTTTATGATTTTTCTAGAGGCAACTAGCAAAATGCTTCAACAGTCTCCCAAGTAGAGTTAGAAAATATATAGTCCCCTGATTTAGATTGCATGCACCCCATGAAGCCCCTAATGCAAAGTGACAGCCACACCTCCACACCTTACCAACATCTGAGCACCAGCTTGGGAGTTGGAAGCTGTGGATCTTCCTAGAAGGAAAAGACCACAGGAGATCACCTTTCTGCCTTTCCAATCCTCCTTCTCCCCATCCCAGAAGCTCTGCTGACTCTTAGCTAAGTCCTACTCCTTCCTGAAAAATGAAATACAACAAAAGGAAACTTCCCTTGTACAATGGAGCTGTCCAGGGAGAGTTTGGAAAATGAAGGTTGGAGAAGCCAAACATTGATAAACTTAATTAAATTTCTAATGAAAACAGAAGCAGCCTGTAGTGATTACTCTCTGTAACAGAGACTAATATTCCAATTAGGCTAATTCATCCCCTGATGTTCTAAACATAGTTATAGGTTTAATCCATATTTCTTTCCTCTTGTCAACAGTAGATTTCCATCATTTAGGACGTTCTGCTTTCAGCATTAAAAGCAGCAGCTCTTGGTCTCCCCAGCATGTGGTTGATGCTGGCCTGATGCCCCCAAAACCAGAAGGCTGCTCTTCTCTTCCTTTTTCAAAGACATTAGCAACTTGATCTATCTCTCAGAAGACCCACGTCAGGTTCCTTAATTTTGTCCTTCCTGTCACTGCCAAGTTAATTTTTCTCCAAAAGTTAAAAACAACTACAACAGAGGAGGGGTTCCATCCTTTGTACTGTGCTAATGTGGAAACAAAGTTATGAGCCATATCAGATTCCTAACACACTTTTTTTTTCCAAGCCAACTTTAGCCAGTAAACAGCATCTCTGTCCCTATGAAATGCGCAGACAGAAGTTACCCCACTGGCAGCAACCAAATAACACAGCCAGAGCAGGAGGTTAGAGGGAAGCAGACCAGCCTACACTTACCTCTCAGCTCTCCTGCTTTCTGCCTGGAGAAGTTAGTCCATATTTCTAAGCCCATATTTTCTTACGTACAAAATGAGGATAATGACAATCTTTTCAGATCCTGCTTTTAGGTTAAATAAGAAAAATAGGTCTTTTTGTTTTGTTTTGCTTTGCTTTGCTTTTTATTCTATGTCTAAGACAGTGAGATGCATCTTACACACATTATTTCATTCAAGCTTTTCCAACCCCCTTGAAAAGAAGAAATCTGGGTTCATAGCAAGGAAATGCCTTGCCAAAGTTCACATGGGGGCTCATGAAGACAACTCAAAGCTGACTCCCTGCTCTGTTGCTCCCTTGACTAATGCCTTATTGATTTGCTCATCTATAGGAAAACCCAAAACTGCAGACCATTATTAAAAGCACTTCCATTATCTTCAATTAAATACCTTTACTTGAAGTGATCATACCAACAAAATTTGTCAAACATGGCTGTTCTTCAGTATGCTTTAATGAGCACATAAAAGTCATTTGTAATGAGTACATTGTTTATATGTCAGTGGTATTACAAAGTGCTTGAAAATAGTTTGTTTTCTTAATTAGATTAAACAGGTTTCCTGCAATCTCCCTTACTTCATTGATTTACTTAATGAACCTTTTTTTCATACATAGGACAAATGTAAATTTCAGTTTGGCCTGTGAACAAATTATCTTAAATTGTGAATCAGTGGGTCCTTAATTAAGGAAGCTCTACTCTATACCACTAGTGACGAACCAAGGTTTATTGCATTGAAGTAGTCATAATGAGAACTGTCCGCATGTGGCCAAGGAAGGTGGCCCTACTCAGGTCACTGGAGAGGGAATTGCTTTCTTCCTACTTCCACTCAGGTCATGACCAGCAGCAGCTACATTGTCATATAGGGTTCAGAGAGATGATGGAGCCTGGAGTCAAGAGACAGAAGCAATGAGCAAGGCCCTGCAAGAAACAGGAGCTCAAGTGGGAGCAGCAACACGATCTGTACGATCTGGCAGTTCTTTCTCTGGGTCAGGGAAACAAGAAGAAAACACAGAAGAGCCACAGGGGGCCTGGCCATGGTGTTGAGCCCTAAAGTTAAAGCAAAGGATAAAGGTTGCAACAACAGGTTGGGCAAAAGCCAAGAACCACGGCAAGGGACAATGTCTACAACATTAGCCTATAGCTGAAATGACTTTCGTAAGGGTGTAAGATGGGAATGGAGATATGAAGATAGAGATGCCCTCTGAGCTGGTTGGGTGTCCTCACTGCAACGGCAACCAAGAATAGTAAATGTGAGGATGTTCTGGTTCTCACCCATCAGTTTCACTCTGCCAGAGTCCTAGAAAAGCTAGAGCAGATGGAGATGATCAAAACTCTGAGCATGCTGAGACTGGGTGTGGTGGCACACACCTGTAATCCCAGTACTTCAGAGGATAAAAGCAGGAGGATCACTACAAGTCCAATCTGTGTAATGAGACCCTATAGGCCCTGTCCTAAATACATTAAAAAAAAAAAAAAAAAAAGATAATCAAAACTCAAGTTCTCAGCTATACTCTTTTTATCATTGTGTAAGGATGTTATCCAAGACTATTGCCCTAAGACACTGCTAGGGAATCTAAAAAAATGAGATCACTCAGAAATAACAACACTGTTAAGTTTCTTTAGAACTTGTGACAGCTAATGATATCAAGTTGACTAGACTAATACCTGTGTAAGAGATTACCGAAGCACACATTTAAGGGTTTCAGAAGAATGTTTCCAGCATGACTGGCTCATAGACCCACAAACTCAGAGGGGGTTACTAATTTGGGGTTGCATCATCTAATACATTTATAGCCCACATGCAATGAAGGAGAGAAGAAGGAGATAGTGGGTTTGCATTTGAATAGCTCCATTCTGCCTTAGCAGGTATAACTTCACTGTTCCTATTACCTAGGGACATCAAACTCCAGCTTCTTCAGCTGTTGAACACTGTCCAGAGAGCTTCCAAGCCTTATTGGCATTGTATTGTTGGCCCATCTTGTTGAGGCTTGCACCTCATGGGACTGAGCAGCTACTGTGTGCTCTGATTCTGTGGCCCTCTCTCTTCTTTCTGGGTCTCATAAGTTGAACAACTTCCATGCACTTGCTGCTTTGAAGGCAGCTCACCATGCACTGACCCCTCTTAAACCATGAGCTAATGCAAACCTCAGCTACTTTAAGTTGCATGCATTTGGGTTGCACATATATTCAAAACACATACATGCTACCAAATTATTTTAACTTTGAGGAAGGTAAATCTCAAAAATTCTATTTAACTTACCCAAGGCCATTCTTGCAGTTAGCTATACACCTTCTTATAAAGATTGCACACAGTCAGACTGGAGAGATAGCTCAGGGGTTTAAATGCTTGCATGGCAAAGGCAAGGAGCCCTGGTTTGATCATCTGTACCACATACCCACCCCAGGCCTGTCAGCCTGGTCACCAAAACTAGGTGTGGTGGCAGCGCATGCTAACAGGAATAAATGTGTAGTGACACCCTGTACCAAATATATAGAATTTTAAAAAGTTACACACAGTCTGGCATTGAAACACACAGTTATACACATCTGGTGAGGGATGCTATGGTTTGTATGTATGCCCCAAAAATTCATGTGTTGGAAATTTAATTCCCAGCTTCATATATTCATGATATTTGGAGGCAGTGCTCTTGGAAGTTAATTAGGATTAGCAAGACCATGTGTGTGAAGCTCCACACAGGTAGCAACGGTGTATGACGAAAAGGAAGATGGACCTAAGATAACACACTTGCTTGTACTTACGTGTGACACCCACCACCATGTTCTGATGTAGGAAGCAGGCCCTCACCAGGTGCCATGCAGAGGCAGCCATCATGCTGTTGGGTTTCCCAGCCTCTGGAACGATGAGCTAAATAAATCCATGCTCCCTATTCACTTATTAATCTGAAATCTTTTTTATAGTAACAGAAAGTAACTAAACAAGACTAAACAACAGAAATGGATCTGGAGGGCAAAGTCTCAAACATAGTTAAAGAACTAATGAATAAATGATGAAGATAACCAAACTTCAAGAATCTATGGCAACAAGGAAATTGTTTTTATTTTCATTTATTTTTGTTTTTTTATTTTATTTTTGTTTTATTGAAGTACAAATATCAATGAGACAGTTTTAAGATACCTTGACAAGATGGATTTGATAAATTAATACATTGCAAACTGTTTTCATAATGTTTTGGTATCATAGAAGGTGCATACATGATATAATACTTACAGACATTATTACACTGTATGTCTCTTCTCAGTAAATAGAGTGTAGCTGTTTGGCGTATCTTATTTTTTATACCTTAATTACATCAAAGATTCAATAATTAATACTTTCTACCTTGTTATTTTCTTAGTGGTTGTCCATAATACTAGAAGCCCACATAATATCCTGTCCAACCACCATTAGTGGAAATCTTGCCTCTCATAGGATTATGTAGAAGCACAGCTTTACCTATCCCAACTGTACTGTCTATACACACACATCCTGATTCTTCCTTTCTATACCCCTTCCTTTGTCTACACCTGTCAGAGATGGGCACTCCATTGTCATTCAACTAACTTAGGTGCTTCAACTCAACAACACAATCCAACACAGTCCAGCACTCCACAACAATAGTGAGTTATCCGAAGATGTTGTCGACCATAGCCATTTACAGCTCAACTTAATATTATGGCCCCGTGATGTATACTTCATTTTTATACTTTTCTGCTGGATGGTTGAGACCTAGCTAGAGCAAGACTTATATACCAACACATATACTTTATGTTTCTTATGAGGTCAGTGAAGTCCCCTCAGGGACAACAAGGAAATTTTATGTTGTCCAGAGATAAACATGATAAGGCTATCCTAAATGTCAAGGCACTAAAATAGCGCAAAATCAGAGTTTGGGCCCAATCTAGCAAAACGCTTTTTGTCTCAAGACAGGATGCTCATCCACACATTGACAGACCTGCCCTCCGTGGTTGAAGGAGGAAAGTGAGAACCACTGCAACCTGAACTGAGATAAAATGGGAGAGAAAGTCCCAACAGGTGGCACCAAATGGCATGCTTCTGTGAACTGCTGTCACCTGCCTTTTGTGTAATAAAATGCTTACTAAGAAGCATGATGCAATAGTGATAGAGAATTTGAGCTCTACTGTTACTAAGATGAAAAAGTCCTGCTCTGCTGATAGTCATTAGTATGTGGCACTGGATAAGAATTTAACCCCTTAGAGTTCTATTTCTCCATCTGCAAAGTAGTGATACTAAAAATAGTGCTTGACTTCATAAAATTGTCATAAGAACGAACATAAATTGTGTATGCAAAATGCTTAGCCAAGCACTTGGTACATAGCACTCTTAAATGCCAACTGTTCTCATTATTTATTTTCTCGCACACTCATAGTCTTCTCTGAGGTGGGGCAATGTGGTACAAGGCTCAGCATACAAATACAAGCGCTTTCAGAATGTGACATAAAAATTGTGCTGGTGTAGTCTTCCTGTATTCCAATTTTCCAATAAGTAGTCCTTCCAAGTATAGCAGGCTGTGTTGGGAGAGGGAGCCAGTGACTATTCTTAGTTCCCTTTCCCTGGTGGAAAAGAACAGCAGTGAGGGCATCATTCACTGAACTTAAAATGTTTTCACCAAGGAAATAAAATAACCTTCCGATCTGAGTTGTCTTGGAATAAATGCTGAGCAAACCCCAAAGAGCAAACCCAGGCTGGCCTCTAGGAACTGCAAGTCCTTACCTTCTCCACACTTATAATTAAGCAAAATTCAGAACAGATACTTTAATCATGCTCAGTGACACTTACAAATAACTGATTTAGGTGGTAGCTATTTTAAGGTAAGCACACTCTCTTCTGACATGTTGTCAACTCCTTGTGGACTAAAACTTTAATTTATGTGCTCTTTGCCTTCCTTGTAGCATCGGAAAGGTGTTGCATGAGTAAAATATGTTCATTAGGTACACACTGATTCATTGACAGAAGGACTCAATATTCAGAAAACAAATGATGTCATTTCAGTGGGGCTATGTTCAAGGGAATCTTTTGGTAACCTGTCCCTAACAGCTCCAGGTACTTCATATCTGTTGTTAAGAAGCTTACGTGACTAAGAATGACTATGTGCTTAGGATGATTCTATAGTATCTCACCCACTTGTATTTCAGAATACTGCATTGCCAAAGAAAGCCAGATGAACATGGGGCTCCAAATGCCCAAGCCAAGAGCACTTAGGTTCTGTTTCACAAACAGTAGTTCCCCACATCCCAGAGCAACCAGAAGGGGGAATTATACCATATAGTGTTGTTCAGAAGCCCAGCTTCAGGAACCTGGAGGACAAAGTGTGACTCACAAGCCATGAGTCAAATGGCAACAGAACCTCTAGCTGGAGGTGGGTCTAACACTGTTGTCTGCAGTGCAGATGAGCAGGCAGGCATTAGGGACTCCATCTAAGTTCAACACAATGAATTTATTGTTTTTTGTCACTTACTGTGGACCATATAAGAAAGGCTGGTACCAAAAAGAAAGTATCAAATAAAATGAAGCACCTGAGAGTTGGAACTTTTAAAAGAGCCATTTGGCAGCTTCTGTTACTTGCTTGTTGACAGTGTAAACTTTGCTTGGCAAGTTGAAAAGCTTTACCAAACAAACCCTATCTCTGGCAATTAGAAGCACTTAAATAAGTTAATATAATCAATTATGTCTTCTAATTTGCCAGATAGCATTTACAGGGTTTAATTTTCTGCTGCTACACCTTCCAAATTATCTTCAGGTGGTGTTTGGAATCTAATAGGAAAATGTACTACCGCTATGTCGATATTATCTATGCTAAATTCGTCATACACACTTATGCTCAGACGAGCATTATCCATATCCCATTTGTAGAAATGCTTAAGTAGTGAAGAAAGAAATTCCTGGGATATTTACTTACCTATTCTGCTTAACAATGTTCCTATCATCCTTCTACTAGTTTACTGACAAAGTCACGTAGAAGCCACTCCCATTGATGGTAGATTCCAAATACCTAAAACAGTTACATGCAAAACATGCATAATGCAAAAATAACTACATGAATTAAGAGACTGGATTTATTTTCAAGGGTTAATAGCATTGGGAAATAGTCTCCTCTCTAGGATGGTGCCAAATCTAGACTGCCCTACCAAAAACCAGCTTACATTCTTGGAGGAAGAATTGAAAATAGTACTCTACAGTGGAAACTATCTTTCTTCCACTGTCCTGACATGACCATATACTTGAGCAAGTTTGCCACACCCTAATTTTCTGCCTCACAAGTATAGAGTAGGACCCATACATTGGAACCTAAGTATTTAAGTCCAGCCTACAGATGTTTCATTGATCTAAGTGTGTAACACTCAGGAACCAGTAATATCCATTCTGTATCATCTGCAAAAGATGCTCAACTGTCTTTGGTTAGTTGATGAAATTGGTCATCAAAAATTAGCTTGTTAAATATCTCAGTATCTTCCTATCAGAAAAAGGATGTCCTAGAGAGGTAACCTCAGAGCACAGCTAAAAGCATCTTAGAAGTTAAGGGGTTATGCATTCTAGTATAATCTTGCCACTATTAGCTCGGAAAGCAACAATAACCATTCTAAAATCTGTCAGGATTGAGGGCCTTTCCAGCTTAGTATCTTTAATAAATTGATGTTATTTTAATCACTGAAAAGACACAGTATTTTGTGGGTCACATTAGGAAAAGCCCCCTCCCTCCAGAGTCAGGTCACCTTCTGAACACACAGTAAAGTGGTGTTTCTGAGCTTGCCAGTGGAACAGGGAACATTCACCCCCCAGGCAAGCATCCAGGAAATTCTTTGAAATAACCAGGGTTGTATAATGTAACTTATACTATCTGTGATTTATAAAGAAAGAAAGGGATAAGCATTCTGAAGGTACTACTAACATATGCAAGATGTAAAAACTGGGGAAAAATACAAATAATAAGGTAACCATGTTTACCACTACCCAAAGATAATCACTGTTAATATTTTGGCATACATTTAATATATCCATATATAAATTGGAGTCTGTTTAATAGACTCCTTTTCAACTTAATAAGATATAATTAATATCAAAATATATCATTTTCTCTCTTGTTATGGTTGACATGTTGTGTCAACTTGAGGAGTCTTGAAGCTTAATAAAATAAGCTTCAAGACAACTGGACGTCCTGGGGTGAAAAGAATGGACCCTTACCACTCTAGGACTTTGTATACTGTGTCGATTTGAGATGTTTAGGAGGCTGAGTGACTCAGTAGGGTTCAGGGTCCTTCTTTTCCATTTATCCTGAGTCCCTGCAAGAGGAGGGCGTGGAGACTGTGACAGGGCTGCACCACCCCGCTAGGTGGGGGCAGCCTGATTGCAATTCAAGGGAAGAAAAGCCACTTGTCCTCTCTCCGCCCTGGGCACTGGCTGCTTTGCTGCCTTCTGCCTTCTTGGACTGTTGCCAGTGTGCCAGGCCAGCCTGCCCTGGAGCCAGTTGATAACAGGCTGAAACTTCAAACTGTAAGAGAAAAAAGGCCTTTCCTTTCTTGATCTTGGGTGCTGGGTATGTTATTTCAGCAATGAGAGAAAAGTAGCCAAGACATTTTCTAAAAATTGCTTAAGATCATTTTTAATCACCACACAGATTTATGATACAGAGGTATCATAATTTATTTAACAACCTCCCTCTGATTTGACATTTAGGTAGTTTTTATTGTTAGCTTTTTCTAAAAATGATGTGATAGATATCATCAGACATAAATCTTTCTGCTTATTGCCTTAAGATAAATTCCAAGTCATGGAACTACTGGGTCAAAACATGTGAATATATTGAAGACAATTTTGATATTTTTCACACTGTTCTCCAAGAAGCTTGCTGCAGTTTACCAGCACACCATTCATGCAGAAAAAGAACCAAGAATTCAAATCAATGCAAAATAGAGTCAAAGAACTAGCCAGACCCTTCTTAGAAAAGTTACACATCATTTCAAATAACAAGCAACTCACACAGGCTATCTTCTATGAGATTAATTCCAGGGAAAGCCAGGTGCAGGTAAATTATTTTATTATGTGGGTTACTTAACTATTGATAGTACATTATCAAAAAAAAATATCTGATCTGAGCTATAAGACCCTGAGGCTTCACTGAGAAATCAATGCTCTGAAAGTTACTCAAGATTCAGTGCCCTGAGACTTTTGCCTTTGCTTTTGAAAGTGAAAATTATAGAAAAATATGTATTGCTTAATTTTCTGGAAACATTCCAAATCTAAATTTTGTCTAATGAATGAGATATATCTATTTTCAGTAAAACATCAGATTCAAGCTAACACCTTGGAGCTCATTCTTTGCCTCAAGTGCTATAAGTGGCAGAGCTAAATCCAAAGCTCGTATTCCCACTTTCCAAAAGGAAGAGCTAAAATGCTTTGAGTTTGCAAAAATCAACAAATGAAGAACCACTACAACACTCCAATTTGAAAAAAATCTATATTTATTTTCACATGCTGGATTTGGTTGACACATCTAACTCCACTCTTTTCTAGGAAAAGTAATGCATGCATTAGACACATCCACAGAGAAGTCTTTTCTCACATGATGGACAGCTGTCAGAAGCAGACAGCAGGGAAGGGTATCCTCAGCCAGAGTATGGAAGGACAGATGGCTTCTCGCAGGCCGAGTCTGTCTGCCACATGACTAGCCATCCACCAGCCTTAATGCCATGACAGTCAGGAACTGTACACCCACACAGAACCCAAACACAGAAATCAAAGTTCATCCTGGCCAACCCAGATATCTAACAGGAAACGGGCTTGGTTCCATGGCAAGATATTAAGAATAATCCAATTGGAAATTTATAGAAATTACCGTAATACTATCTTTCTAAAAAGTGCTCTGCTACATGCTTCGGCACTTCATAGCCAAAGCACTTCTCAAGCTCAGCTCATGTACTGCTTCTTCCTTGACTCCCCAGCGTGAGAAACCTCTGCTGCCTCAAGGATGTCAAAGTCCTTCATCTCTCACTTGCCACACTTAATATTTCTATCTGGTACTCAAATCGTTTATGCACTTATGATATTTCAGCCCAATGAGCTAACAGTGAGGAAATCACACCTCTCTTTTCCACATGCCCTGTAGTCTATTTTTTATTAGTACATGTTGGTGATACATGTTAAATACATTCATTGTAGGTACCTGGTACAGATACATGACACATCTTACTTTTTTGTATCCCACTTCCTCCTCCAACTCCCAATATTGCTTAAGCTCCTTCCCATTTATCCAAGATCTGTCTCACTATTTATTATAGTTTGTATTTTATTTCGTGATATGATATAGTTATACTCTTAGTTTTTCATGTAAGAGAAATCATATGATATTTAAGCTTCAGTGTCTGCTTTATTTCCCTTTACAATGTGGTCACAAGAACATTGATATTCTTAGAAAATTCAAATATACTTTTCCTTATAGCAGAGTAGTAAGATACATTACGTATACATTTTCTTTATCTATTCATCTACTGATAGATCTATAGGCCATTTTCATATTTCACTATTATGAGCTGTGCTATTATAAACATGAGTGTTCATGTGATCTATGTAATATGGTGTCACCAACAGGTATGGCTTTTAGTGGTCCCAGGTAAAAATGGCAAGGGGATTTAGAAAATAAAGATGAGAGGAAAGCTGAGGTCAGTTGGAGTGATCTCTTTCCAGATGGGAGAGGCAAAACTGCCCAAGAGTTGTAGAGCATTTGTGTATACACTGGGGAGATTCAAGGAAGGTGGGATCTCAGTGTTGTTGTAATTTGCATGTTTCTAAAGGCTACAGATGTTGAACACTCTTGGTACTTATGGTCATTCTTCTTCTTCTTCTTCTTCTTCTTCTTCTTCTTCTTCTTCTTCTTCTTCTTCTGCTTCTTCTTCTTATTCTTATTCTTATTCTTATTCCTCCTCCTCCTCTTTTTCTTCTTCTCCTCCTCCCTCTTTTTTTTCATCTTGCTCTTCTTCCTCTCCCTCTTCTTCCTCTTCCTCATCTTCCTCTTCTTTCTTTTTTTTCTTCTTCTTCTTCTTCATCATCCTCATTTTTTTAATTTATGTATTTAGTACAGGGTCTCACTACATAGCTCAAACTCATAGTGATCCTCCTGTTTTCAGCCTCCCCAGTGCTGGGATTGTAGGTGTGCACCACCACTCCTGGTCTACGTGGCCTGTTCAGTGTGCCCAGAGGCTTGGCTAGGGTGGCATTCAGTGCCAGGGATCAAGCGCTGGTCCCTGCACTTGCCTAAGCAGGCACTTAGTCCATTGAATTATCTCACTGGGAATCTTTTTTGTTTATTTTGATTCTCCATTTTGATTGCCTTTTTACTCTTGGGGGGGGGTCTAATTTTTTTCTTAGTTCTTCATATATTCTAAATATTAATCTTCTGTGCAAAGCACAGCTAGAAAGTTGTTTCTTCCCTCTATTGGTTGTTTCTTTTGCTATGCAGAAGCTTTATAATGTGATACAATTCTACTTGTCAATGCCTGGTGATATTTCTTTTGCTATTTGCTTCTGTTCACAAAGTCCTTATCTATGCTTCAAGAGTTTTACCCACATTATTTTCCAGCAGGTTCAGTGTTTCTATTTTAGTATTTATATTTTCTAAACATTTTTATTTTAGTTTATTTTATGATGAGAGATACGTGTTAGCAGCGAATTTTCCAAATATCATTTATTAAAGAGCGTTGTTTCTGCATCCTCCACTCTGTTCCGTTGGCTGGCATGTCTATTCTTGTGTCAGTACCATGCTGTATCTTGTCACTGTGACTTTGCAATATAACTTGAAATTGGGTATTATGGTATCTTGTTTTCCAGGATTTCTTTTACCAGGTTTCTTCTGGTCTCATCATTTTAGGATTGTTTTCTCTAGTTCGGTGAGAAAACTTGTTATTATTTTTACTAGGATTGCATTAAATTTTTATATCAATCTTGGTAGAACAGTGATCTTGACATGTGTCTTATGTGTCTGGGGAATGTCTCTTCATTTTCTGATGCCCTCCTCATCTTCTTTTTTCAGACTACTGTAGATTTTATTGCAGAGATCTTGTTCTTTCTTGATTAGATTAGTTTCTAAGTATCTCATTTTTCTTTTAAACTATTATGAATTATATTTTCTTCATTTCTTTTTTTCAGTGTGGTCATTATTGGCATGCAGGAATGCTATTGGTCTTTTGTTGATTTTGTATCCTGATAGATTGATGAATGTGGTTATTAATTCTAGGAGTCTTTTGTAGAATACTTTGGGTCTTCTATGTAGAGAATTGTATCATCTGCAAATAATGACAATTTGACTTTTGTTCTTTCCTGTATGCCTTCATTTTAATTGTTTCTCATCCCTGGTTTCTCTAGCTAACATTTTGAGTACTTTCAGTATATTTAACAGCAATGCTGTTAGTTGACACCCATGTCTTATTCTTGATTTTAGAAGAAATTCTCGCTGCTTTTCTTCATTTAATATGATGCTGGCAGTAGATTTGTCATAAATAGCTTTTATGAGAATGAAATCAGGTTCTTCAATATTTATTTTACTTCAGGATCTTTACAGTTAATGTATTTTGATATTTTCAAAGGATTTTTCTATCTATATTCAGGCAATCATGTGATTTTTGCCCTTGGTTAGGGACTCTAACCCAGTTTCCATTTATTCTCTCTCTCTACAAATGTCTCTCTGTTTCAAGCCCACCCACTAAAACTGTAGGAGGGTTCTTCCTCTCTTCTAACTCAGCTAGGTCACTGTGACTCTGCTCTGTACAACTGTCACAGATTGGCATGTTTTTTCACTTTCTTCAGCAATTCTCAGCTGTTAGCTACAGCCCCCTTTCCCATGGGAGCCTATGAATGGTAATGAGAACTCTGAGAGTTCCACTTAAAGCATTTTTGTGTTATATGAGGGTGATCGGTGATTTTTCCCTCTTCTTCGTCCTTCTCTTTTGTGTCATCCTCCTCTTCTTCTTACTATTATTGCTAGGAGTAGTAGTTACTGTTATCACTGTTGGAGAAATCTCTCTGCCTAGTGTCCCTCACCCCTCCACACTGGAGTGCTGACACAGATGCATGTATGTGCCATGATTAATTCTACTCCATTCTGTTTCAACTTCTCTGAACAACAACTTAAAAATCTCTCAGTTCACCACATGCTACTGTTCTTTGTGACTGTGAGACTTTTAAATACACTAAGCCATCACTTGTGAGGTCAGCCTGCTGGCTCTCTCAGTTCTTACCCAAGATGATAGGTACACACACCACAAAGGCTGAGGAAGATTCCCAAATTTGTTCTGGTTTCCTCTTACCCAACCTCTAAACATTGAATTTTACTACTCTAGGTTCTCTTTGCTTTAGTTTTCTCATATCAAACTTTATCTCTCACCCCTGCCCCTGCCCCTGACTCTGAATAAGTCACCAGGACTTATTCAGAGACACTCACCTTATCTGTCACCCTCACCCTAACTGCCTAAGCAGCCTAAGTAAATTATACCAAACTATGTGCTATAAATGCTACAGAATAACTGAAGATAAAAAGTGTATCCCATAGTAATGTTCAGCAAATTCTATCAAATAGGCTGGATACTAATAAATAACTTCCTTGAACTTTTAAATATTTCTTCTGGGAGTACAAATTGAATTATTAACTCAATGTGGATTTCACCTAAAACACAAAGCTTAATTAATAATGCTTTACACTTTTTATTTTATAAATTTTAAGAGGGCCACCATAGGGAAAGGTGATTGATAGCATGTCATGCTGACAAATGCACCTCTCTGGGAAATTTTTTCATTTTGTTTTAAAACAGCTAGATTGTTAGTGTTATAAATATTAATTAACTTTTCCATCCTTATACAGTTCCAAATGTGAAAACTCACAAACAGTCTTAATAGAAAATTGAAAATACTCTCTTTGTTAAAATTGTCTTTAGTAGAACTAGCTTCTTTCCTAGATGCTTAGAAGAAGCGTTTTCCTTCACCAAGAATGAAAACATTCAGAGAAGATATCTAGAAAGGTAGTTTCAAAACTCAGAAGACCTTATTAAATAATTTTAAAATAAGAATATTTGATTTGTTATTACAAATGAAACATGTGTGGAAAGTGAAATCCTCAGGATTTATTAAATACCTGATCAGTTGTATAACCCAAGGATCACATAGCTAAAGGATTGGCAGAAAAAAAGCCCAGTAATGTATGTAACTGTGTTCATCATGAGTTACAAGTAACTTGTATGAAAAGCAGTGCCTTTGGGTCATGGATCCAGAGCTACTAAATTACTACATGGAAATATCAGTGAAGAGCTATGGTTTGTGTTTAGCGTGGCCAAGAAGCTGAGGATAGGCATCCTTTAGGAAAATGCTGTAAGCACATCCTTCTTTTGTAACAATAATCTGGTGTGAATGTGATAGGCTATGTCTCAGTTCCATGACCATAAAATGGAACAAACATGGTTTAATATTGACCACTAGTAAAGCTCAGTAAATAAATTTTGGAAAATTGAAGTAATGGAAATCCAGTTATGTATAATAGATCTTATAAGGGTAGAGAAAAACTACCCTATGTCCATCATCCTTGTGGAGAGGGGAACAATGCAGTTTCAAGGGTAAAAAAATTTTTTAAGATTCAGATCATATAAATTCAACTCTTCGTTGATTACTAATGAAGGAAAACAGGTCTTTGTCTACTAAAATGATTCTTGCACTCATGAACTCGTCATAGGAGGAAGATGAGCTGTCCTTAGTGTCCAGAGGGCTTTGTAATCACAATTGCTACTTCTTGGTTCATCTTTGCAACGTGATTTATGGATCTAAATTTTCCTTAGTTCCTTTTCTAGAAAATGGTAGAATTGGATGAATCTAGCAGCTGCCCAAATGCTTTTTTCTGAAATAAGGAGAAGAGCAGTTTGATACTGAAAAGATGCTCGTTCATGCTGTTTGTTTCTTAATTAAGGAATAGTTCCCATTCCTTAATTCAGAAGTTTTCAAGCTCTACTTCATCAAATTGCATGGTTTCAGGAAACTTACCAAAATGATACACAGGAAGCTTCTATAAATTACTTTTGTTTTTTTTACAAAATTAAGGTATATGATCAATTTTTTAAATACTTCATATAACTGAATGCATTTGTAGAGGATAGTATGTGATTGTCCTTGTTACTTATATTGTAAATATCTGAAGCAATTTTAGTTGCTATTTTATTTATTTCACCTGTCATAAAAGCCAAGAATGTTTTCTTAACTTTGGATATTTTTCTCTTAGTAGAAATCATAATTAATATATTGAATTTTTATTTTTATTTCATTGAAAAAGGTAAGACAGAATTTCTAAACAAAATAATAGGAGAATAACAATAGTTAATATGTTACATATTGTTATCTTCAAAGTAGTTCCTCAGAGCACAAGATATGGGCATAAAAACTCTCTAATCAATATTAGTACAAAACTTCTTTTTAAATGAACAAAGAGGGTTGGGGAGACAGCTCAGGGGTCCAAGCACCTGCCTGGCAAGTGCAAGGACATCGATTTGATCCCTGGTACAGCATGCTGGGCTATCCCCAGAACCCAAGTGCACCATGCAGACCACTACACGAGGTGTTGTGGCTCACACCTGTAATCTCAGCACAGGGGAGGCTGAGGCGAGAGGATCACGACAGGTCCAAGCTGCATAGCGAGACCCTGCACCAAATAAATAAACAAACAAACAAATAAATAAGATTTTTAAAAATTTAAATGAACAAAGAGACAGTAATAGTATAGCTAAGGGACAGCCAGATAGCTCAGCAGATTAAAGTGCCTGCTTGACAGCTGCAGGAGCCACGGACTCTGTCTCCAACCTGCCATGCAGCCCTCCCACAGCGGGCTCTGATACAGTGGCTGAGACTGGGTGTGGTGGTGCGTGCTTGTAATTCTAGTGCTTGGGAGGCTGGAAACAGGATGGTCACTATGAGTCCAATCTGTGTAGTGAGACCCTGTAGACCCTGTCCTAAATACATAATCTATATTATTTTTATCCAGCTATGCTTCTGAATTTGGTTATTAAATCTATAAATCTTTTGGTGGAGTTTTTGGAGTCAGAGTATCATGTCATCTGAGAATAATAATTCTAACTCTTCCTTTCTAACCCTTATTCTTTTTATTTCTTTCTTTTATCTGATTTCTCTGGTTAATGTTTCCCTAACTATATTAAAAAGGAGTGGTGAAAGTGGATATCATTATCTTGTTATTGATTTTGAAGTGAAAACTTTCAGTTTTTGTCCATTTAGTATGAAGTTGGTCTCACTGATTTCGTTGGCAATTTCCTAATGGTATATGATGTATAATATATTTTCATACACTTGTTGATACATTTGGACCTTTGGATAAGTATCTGTTCAGATCCTTTTCTGCTTTTTGAATTGGGTTGCTCACTTTCTTGCTGTATTACAAATGTTACTTGCCTACTTTGAATAGCAGTCCTTTACTGTTAGTATTTTGTTATAGTTGGCTTTTGACATTTTTCACCAAGCTTTGCGTCAGTATCATGGTTATCCTGCAAAATTAATTGGAACTATCTCTTTAATGAGTTCTCTATTTAAAAATAAGTTAAAATGATGGGTTTTTTTCTCTTATCTAAAGATTATCTTAGCTTGGAGTGTTTTGTTTTGATTTTGGTGAAGAAAAAAATTTAAATTGAGTCAATTTCTTTAATAGATCCAGAACTACTCACCTGTTATATTTGTTGTCAGTTTTAAATTACATTTTTCTAGAACTAAGTCACTTAAACTCAACTGGTATAAAGTTCATTACTATATACTCTTTTTTTTTTTTTTTTTTTTTTTTTTTTTTTTTTTTTTTTTTTTTTTTTTTTTTTTTTTTTTTTTTTTTTTTT